>JAAMPD010001090.1:0-29929 GCA_025266255.1 Trissolcus basalis | reverse complement strand
AAGTAAATAAATTACTAGTTTTTTTTTTTTTTTGGTAATAAAAATTCAAATTTCATAAAACTTGGTGAATTGATGAATTCATTGATTTTTTTTAAATGCGTGTAATCTTGGCATGGTTTGTGTAGTGATCTTATCAATCTTGAGTTATAGTCACTGTAAGCACCATAATATACTGCCTGTTTGACTTTCTTGTGATTGAGCCATTTATAACTTGTGAACTAATCAAGTGCAATATTACATCAATGAAGGCTACCAAGGTTTAATTAATAGACCCGACTCCAAATTCGGTTCATGTAAAATTCAATCTCGTATCTGTTGACCAGTGCGCGATTAAGCCAAGTGTCATACATATTGCCTGCAAATTTGTTCATTTGAGGAAATGACAGAAAATTAAATCTTACTTCTCCTTAACAGAGGGAACGTATATTCTGCTGATTTTGTACGTGACAAGGGCATCATTACTGAAAAAAGCTTTCCTGAACTCTGGAAAATAGTTACAGCCAAAAAAAAAAGAAGACTCTAAAATTGAAACAGCACAATTTGAACGAAACAAATGTTTTTACCTAGAATTTATTAAACTTGAATTTTTGTCTGTTTGAATGAATTCAGTTAATCGGTTTAGTAATTTTAAACAAGATGAAAAAATTAGAAAATGAAAAATGTCATCGAATTGGGGTGTCTCTTCGATGGTTCGGCTATATTGTTCGTAACGTTCGAGTACTTGAAAAAAGCACTTTTGCACTATCGTCGAATTACCTATCCTACCAGTGATGTAGCTTAGACTTCTTGATGAAGATAAAACGGAATAATTATAGAGCCTATCGGGATCGTGCGCGCGAGTAAATTTCGCCGAAACACGCGAGACTGCCGGACACGGCCGCGATGATAAAGAGAATAGAGTTGAGGTAATAAAAAAGGGTGGCAAAGCCGCAAGGACAAAAAAAAATATTTACACGCTGGCTTACACGAGTGCGCGTGTATTATTCATTTGGTGTCTGTTTAGTTTATTAAATTATTTATTTTTTCGAGCAATGCCCGAATCAATAACGATTGATGATGTAAACATTGCCGACGTCGAAACTTTGAACTCGTTAGTTCGAAAAATTTATCGACGAAGAGGTAAAATTGAAGCTCGTTAAACATTTTTCTGATATCTGTCTGCTATTTCATATATTTGTGCTCAAGTTGACGTACATTTTCCATGTCCTTCGGTTCGTTTATTTTTATTTTATTTTGGTCAGTTTAGTCTTTTGCGTCTACCTTTTCGCGGTGAACGTCGAATTCGCATTCGTTAAACGCGTGTCACGTCGAAAACGTTTTGCAATGTGCTCTTTGCTGCACAAAAGTGCTGTGTCAGTACTTTCGAGTCGCTGTTCGACGACTGCACCGCATGATATCGTGGTAGGATCACAAAATAAGTTGCAAGCATTCGTTGCCGGCCTCAATTTCATCCGCCGTATCTGCACGTAATATAATAGAGTAATGATCGACGTCTAATGTTTAAATAGACGCATATTTCAACTGGTATTATATGAAAAAATTATGCACCATAAAAAACAAAACAAAAAAAACATCTCAAACGGAACTGCGCGACGTATTAAGGAGATTGCGGCATCAACTCAGTTTTTTTCATAAAAATTTTATGAAACAATTTTTGTAATAAACATGTATGAAAGTAATCTTCATGTTGAATTTTAGAAATACTTTTTAACAAAAATTCTTATACTTAAGATGAGACATACAACTCAGCAAAACAGTCAAAAATTCTTGTAATTTTTAATTATAAATTTACTAATCTAAACGCATCTGTAGCTAAATTTTTGAAAAAAATGGAATATTTCTAAAATGGAAATTTAATTTAGAAATATTAATAAAAATATTATTGTTCATTATTTGTATTTATTAATGAATATTAAAATCAATTTGCGAAACATTTCCATTTATTCAATTTAGTCAATTCGAATTAGCCATAAAATGTTAAAATAATTACAATTAATTATCATTTGTAATTTTCACATGCAATTTTCACTGTACTGTGTATCCCACCTTAAAAAAACATGGAGACTTTTTTACGGTTTTTTAACATTATTTAATTAGAATTAGAAAAAAAAGTCCAATCAAATTATCAAACTTTCAACTTCATAACATGAAATATTCCTTCATTAATTGCATTTTTAATTAATCATAATTCAAGTGCGATGTAATTATATAACTAATTATAAACGTATTTTAATCATGTTTGATATTCTATTTATGAACATTTATATACATTTACTTATTTCTTCTTATAAAAACAAAAGTTAAATGCTCAGAATCTCGGAAATGCCGGTTACACCAGATAATAATACATGTATACATCTTGTATTTTTTATGTAGTGTCCGACATTCTTAAGTGTTCGATAACCGGTGCGTTTATATCTTATTGTTCGCTTGCCAAGAATTCGATAAAAAGGCATTAAGCCCTATCATCATGAAGTGAGGTATGTTTTCACTTTTATTAATCACTTTCAAAGTCTAAAAATATCAGGTGCTCACTTTTTCACTTTGAAAAATGAGGTGCAACCCACATTTGTTATTGTAATAAATTGTTGAATTTAGAAATAATTGTATCGAATTGAAATCAATTTGTTTCGTTAAAACTTCAAAAGTAGTTTGATAATTTTACTTGAATATACATGTAACTTTTGTAACGTTCCAGTGATTCTGAAATTTTGGCGAGTCGTAACAATTGCGATAGTTCTGTTTTGTTAATAGACTGAAATTCAATGCAACTTCAGATATATATATTAATAAAGTTTATCAATTAGCCATTTCAGAGATAATCAAGGATGAAATTTCACTGATACCCCAGGATTCTGATATGTATTCTACAAATGTAATTCCTTTTTTTCTATTTAATAAAAAAAAGTAACAAGTTGTCAACGTCGATATCAATGTAAAGTTGATGACATTTTCTTTTTCACTTTTTGCCTTAACGTCAAAACTATGAGAAACATTAAATTCAATAACCACGTTCCAATACTGATACTGACATTTTGCGGTTAAGCTATATTATATATAAGACAAGAGTTATAACTTTGGTCTGACGTCGCATTAAATTTCTTTACTTTTGAAATTATCAACTTTAAGTTACGACTATAAAAAGAAATATATTGCATATCTCAGACATTCATGAACATCTCAAACAATCTTTCATAAACTACTTAAAAATTACAATAATTAAAGATACGATCCCCGGTCTACAATATTTAAAAATTAATGAGCTCAAAAGTTTTTTCTTTGTTTTCAGATGCCTCAGCGTTGGTTTAAATTTGAATAATTAATTAAATAACTAGCATATACCTGATTATAACTCATTCTCAAAAACTTTGCGAAACTAATATGGCGAGTAATCCAACCTTATTTTACAATCGTCTATATTATGAAAATGAACACATGTTTTTTATAGCAAATAATCCATGTACAAAATTGTACAATAATTCATGTACAAGAAAAAAAACCTCACCGACTTCCTAATGCAAATAAAGCGTCAAAAAAGAAATGACAAAATATTTGCCCGTTGTAGTACCCGGAGCAATCTGAATTCTTCACAGTTGTGAATCAAAACTATTTTATCGAATGAACTGTTCTCTAAGAAATACTTACTGTCAAAACTTCAAAATAACGTGCCAGAGCGGGGAATTTTTCTTTCAAGGTCTAGCGAAAACAATTTCCCAATAAATTCGCTTATTTCTAATACAACATATATACAAAACTTTTTCGCACTTTCTGGTAATCTTCTTTGTCATATTTGTTTGAAGTTTCGACACGTAATATATACTGAGAAGTTGCATCCAACATTCTCGTATGACGAAATCAGCACCGGAGGAAGGTTCGCATTTCTTTATAATTTTGTCATCACCTTTTCACATATCGGAAATAAAAGACATAACTTGAAGTCATACATATTTTCATGCAATTCCAAATGTTCGGACTAGGTTAGAGGAAACAAAAAATAATAACAAAAGAAAGCGAGCAAACTGGATGAGATAAAATATAATGGCGTATTAATTGTGGACACCGGACAAAGTGGCGAGTGGACTACCACGCTCTCTCTATATGGTTGTAATTAATGAAGTGATGAGATACGCTCAGTTGCATTAGTATAAGGGATAAAATTTAACGAAGCTTACCAGTACTGGTTAATTAAATTTAGGCTTATGCGTAACGCATCAGGTTGATCCATAGTGCAACGTTGCCGAAAGATCCGTCGACAAGTTTTTCACACGAAAACTAAACAGCATCTGCGCGTCATACGGCCGCTTAAACCGCGGTGTGAAATTGGATTATGCTGCTCCAGTTTATTCAGTAAAGTAGCGTGTCATCACAGTAATCCTTGGTAACCGACTGATTGATCTGTGGATAATTACGATTCATCATTATTATGCGTTATAATAATTTCCCCTGTTTTAAATACAATTGTGAATGTATAAAAGTTGGCTTTCACGTCCGTGTCAATCAATGTTTCAGCAACGTTCTTGTCACTGACTTTGGGACGTTTTTTAATTATACACGAGGAGGAAAGAGAATTGCCATTTTTCATTGTTTTAATCAAAAGTATAACGCGACGCAGCATCTGCCATTGTGATGTTTTGTTTTCTTTGATAAAACTAACTTCAATTGGATATAACGCAGTCTCTGTTGGTTATAAAGATATCTCTCAATTAACTTCAATACGGAATGCGTTTGAAAAAATAGACCGCCATGAAAACGTTTGACGTTTGACATCCCTGATGCAAACTGTGAGAAATTTAAATCGGCCTGGAATCGAACTAGACATTTTTAAGGCGGGTACAGTAAAAAACGCGTTTTTCAAATGATAATCGGTCATAATAATTTCAACATTTTGTTACTAATTCTATAACATGTCATTAATATCTATCTAATAAATCGACTAAATAATACTATTTTTTTATAATTATTTTTTGCAAATTCGCAAATTCAATTTTTTTCTAAAAAATTCGATGTATTTAATTTTGAACTATTTTAAAAATGCATTCTATGTATATCATTTGGTCCAATTTCTAAATTAAATATCTCAGCTTAGAGATAGTCAATTTTTTTTCAAAAATTTCCTATAAACGCATTCGCATTGATAAAATTAATATTAAAAGTTACAAAAATATCTGATTATTCTATGAAATTGCATGTCCCACCTTGAAGATACATTAGTTCGCGATAATTTTTTTCCCCTCGTTTCATGATCTTGACTTTACAATCTCATGTTATTTCATATTTCATACACTATATATTTTTTGATAACATGCAGAATTATCAAGTCTGTTTGGAAATTGGTATTCAATACAAATTTTTCTCCGAATCCGTGATCTGTAATTACTTTGACCAGATTCACGAATCTCCGAAAGTAATTACATTAGTTCGAGAATCCTCGTAACTACTTCACGGCGACTAAAGAATCTTTTTAACTACATTGAGAATGTTTGATATCGTCGAAATATAATTCATTTGTTTCAAGAGTTACTGCAATTACTGTGCAAACGGTTAAATGAATAACCCATTAATTATACTTTTCATTCTGTGCGCAAAGTAAAATTTTATTCCGAATAAAAATTAAGGCAGTAGTTTAAATACAACCAGTCTTGATAATCAATTCATAATAATATAGATGGAGAACAGTTTTAATTATTAATGCAGACGAAAAAAAAAATTTTTTTTCTCCCTCACCGTTAAAATTTTGTTGCATAATTCGACCCTTTCTTCGTTCTACGAACGTGTCATGGACGTGATCATTCTCGATACAGCAGCCAGTCCCATTAGAGCCAAAATCTGTAACTCACAAATTGATAGGTAAATTAATACATCAATTATTAATAACAAAATGAATAATTAATTCAATCGAATAAATAATCAACAAACTGATGTGTTGCTAAAAGTGACGAAAGAGGACCACAAACCAGGAAAATTTGTCGCTCAACGTAAATGGCAGTTTGAATGTTGTTTCTAATTTGTCTAACACGTGTTCGAGACGGAAATTAGTTTTCATTTTTTATAAGCCCCCAACTTTACATTCAGTCTCTCAACTTTTTTTTCTCATTCAAGTTAATGTTATTATATCGATGAAACAAAATAATGTAACATTCTTCTTCAATCGTCATACTAAGGATCTCGTTTCTTTAAGAATATTCCGGTTGGGCACTCTTCCAAACCAATAAGATTAAAGTGGAAAAAAGCAGCAAGGTGCTAGACAGAAGAACCGAGGGAACAATTGGCATTTGACCAAAAATAATTCTGAATTCCATGCATAACACCGCTTAAGGAAAGGCCTCTCGTGTTCCATATGCTCGTCTATTTTTCGTACAATTTAACGAATCCTATCGTCGTATTTGTCATTTGACGATTGCAATGCAACTTGATCAAGCTGATCTTTTATTTTTTTCTGTTTTTGTTTGAGCTCAAGATAAGCATCCAAGTTTGTATTAATCAAAAAAAAAACAGCACAGACAAAAAAAAGAAACACAGCACCAAAATCGACTACAAAGTATCGAGACTACCTAGTCGATGAGATATCGTCTAGCCATTCTAGAATCAAATTCAAGTGAGCTCATCAAACAAGAAAATGGTTTGATCCTGTGTCACGACTCTCATGATTGGTAGAGTTTTCAAACAGTATTCCCGTCAGGATGAAAGCTCACTTGAATGCACTAAGTGGATGGTGTCGTTCGTATAAAGGGGCTGAAGCGCGTGCCTTCGGTACGTAGATGTATCGTCGGGAATATAGCATTTGATACATGATATCGATGATTCATTCGCGCCTCATTTGAAAGCACCGTGCTACGGGAACAAACCATTTGAGCCTATTTTATTCTGAGACCCCGGAAAGCTCATGTTTTTGCGAAGAATTACTTGTTTGTTCTCGCGCGAAACTGCTGCTCGATTCGCGCGGGCAAAAAAAAAAGGTTTTGCGCGGTCGAAATAATTGATGTATTATTCTCACGATTGACGTACGCCACGACTTCATCGCATCGAATTGCTTTTATCGGATTATTGAACGAATAGAACAGACGAAACCGTTCTGTTGCCTATATTCGACCCGGATGATTGTATTAAAAATCCTTTGTGATTCTTTTCCGCAGATATACTCAGTCTCTAACGAGTTATCGATCCAGAGTCTGAAAAATGGAAACTGGATATGAAATGACGAGCACAAAATATCTACCGTATTCTATGTAAATGTCGGCTGCATTAAGAATTTCATTTGCACCGTTCGTTGTAATTATTTACATACAAAGTGAGAATCATTAACATTACATGAAACGTTTGAAAATGAAAGTAATTTCGGGTTTGCTGTTTGTAATGCGATTAAGGTGGCGTATTTGAATATGTTGCTGTATCTGCAGGGGTATCTAGAGAGATATTTTCATAATATAATTTGGTTTATTTGATGAAATTTTCGGATACGTTTGTTTATTAAAATTACAATACATTATTGTAGTTGCGTTGCCTAGCGCGCGAATTACGGTGACACGCTATTCCCTCTCAATGGGAAATTATGAGAAATATTGTGTTACGAAGTCAAATTTGTACACAGCCCGCGCGCTTCTTTATTTCTAGACAAGCTTGTTGCGGCAAAGATTAAAATTTTAATCTCGTGGTATTGAAACCCAACTGAAATCATCTTATGCTTGTTTCGGAGAATTGAAAATAAGCTACTTCCTAGAACCAAAACAAATGCTACAAATATCAACTCACTGCTCCGTCATTTACAATAAATTATAACAATTACATTGCTTTTCTCTCAATGAATCTCTGTTTCCAATGTTTACAAACCATTTCAACAAAATTGAAACTATCTATAATAATAAAAAGTCAAAACATTTCCCATGATTATATCAATACAACAAATTTTCTCAGTATTTCAAATTGTATTATGATCTCTCTTTCTACATTCTGCAACAGCATATTGTTTTTCATTTGTTTTTTGTATTTGTATTTGTTTTCGTATATTCATTGCCATGAAAATCTCAGCGATAAATTAGCAACCTGATATACAGAACTGAAAGTATTTTATAACTTAATTTTGTATTTTAATCAGGCATGATTCTGCCAAACGTAAATGCGAAGTGAAAATTTTTTAAATGCACTGTGATAACATTGGAAAAAGTCCGGCATATTTGCTTGAACTAAGTTGTAAATGAATGTGCTTCACTTTTCAAGTCCAACTTGAAAAGTAAAGTTTGAACTATAAAATTACATTACAACAAAAAAATATAAGCGAAATGTAATGATAATACTGTAACATATTTCCTGATTAAAAAACCTCAGGTGGATAATGTTCCTGGTTTTTATAATTGAAAAACGCATCAGATGTACTTACATTGGTCGCTCTGCAATCATCCCCCCAACAGTGACAACATCGATCCCTGGAACAAAAAAGAAAATTCATCGTTTTAATATCTTTGTTAAACAATTGACAAGACATGTCTTTAATATAAACCGGGCCTTTCAAGAGCGTTTCATCGGCTGTAAACAGTATGGATATGAGCACGAGATACATATAACATGATCGTTCAGAATGACAGCGTATTACGTCTTACGCTAATGCATATTCAGTACAAATTAAATTGGAAAAATGTCTTCCATTCGTGCATCAATCTTTTACAAATTTTTTTTCTTTTTTTTTATTCATCCTAGTTGTTTGAACAATGTTGTAAATAAACTGCTGGAAATAGGTATTGTAGTGGTAATATCAGAAATGAAATTATAAATCTCCTGCAGTGCGACTTCTCGGTATCATATATATAGGACAATATAACATTATTATTGCTTCCCATTAGATTGATATTATAAATGATATACTGGCTTTTCAAAATGCCTTGAATTCGTTGAGTTAGTTGGATTGTAATTACAGCTTGTATAGACTACCAAATTTGAATATCTCATAAAATCATTAGAAGAGAAACATCCTGGACAATATAAAATATTCCACCGCAGAATCTTAAAATTGATCTTAAATTTGTGATTTTCTTACAATTATCGTAGGATTATTTGAGGTCAAGTATGAATATTCAGTATGTCTAACCACTTCATGAAATGATTTGCAATTGTCGATTTTGGCATCACAATCGAGTAAACCAATTATAACGGAAATATACAAGTATCGAACATTGCTACTAATTGGCATTCGCGGGAGCAAAATATAAAAGAGGATTTCGAAACTACGAGCAAAAGGCAATATCCTCATGAGGTGCTCATTATGTTTTAACTAAATATCCGTTACAATCTTTCGGCAGAGATATTGTTTTAATTCGTTCTGTCACTCTTGCTTTGCTGCCTTAAACCTACTTTTCTCCTACTGATTATGTTACGTCCAGACAAGCTTGTAAAACTAAAAGTAGAACAAATTGTTTCAATTACAATGTAATTTGGTGACAAATTTTTTCAACTAATGATTTAGCTCGACGAGTTGAGTTGACAAAAGCTTGGGAATCATTGAAAATATTTCAGAAATAACGATTGTTATCCCACGCTAATAAATTATACTAAATTGTCATACCATAAATCAGTATATTTACTATCGAACATTTGTTCATCATAATAAAGACACAAAAGTTCAAATCAATGAATAAATTTTCCTGGAAAATTATACAAAAAATATATTGCAAAAAAAAATAGATCTTGTCTTTTTACGTGTACGGTATTACTACAGATTTTACGAGCAACAATATAGTTATTTAGTTAAAATTTCTACAACAATCGGTTTATAATTCAATGCATCGTTAAATTAAATACACATTTGTTTTGTTTTAGTATACGTAATATGCAACATTCATCATGATTTTGAACATTTTATATGATTTGCATTAAAGTTAGTTAATTCGTTCTAATTAACTGGTTTATGCGTTTATTTCTGTTTGTTAATTTTATTTTCTACATTCAGGTGCATATATTATTATCTGAATTTTATTACCGATATTTGTTTAAATATTTTGCTCAAACTTTATGCATCATTTAGAATACCAAACATGTGCTTGATAGAACGCAAAGTTTAATGCCTTAGTGTATAACACTGAAAACTAAACACAATAAGCCTCTTAATTTAAACTACGCAACCGCATCGCGGTTTTGGTTAGTTAAGAATCAGTTTCTTGTGAAATTTCAAGTTCACTATTTTGTCAAATTGTTCACGCCTGTGAAAACTGTTAAAAATGTTCCAAAAACATCACAACAAGTTTTCCCCCTTTGACAATTCATGTAACGGAAAACGAAAATTTGTTTTTTTCTTTGTTTATATGAAAACTGACATTACGATTAATTCGAAACTCACTGGTAAGAAGCAAACTGCTTAGAATGAACAATCTGAATGATATTCAAATGAAAATGTACGAGACTGTTTTGAAACAAAACAAACATGATTAGCAAACAAATGCGATAAAATGCGCGAAACACTGATTCATTGTACCGGCTAATTAAGTTGTTTAAAATTTCGCATAAAAAACAAGATTAGCGAGAAGTTCAGTAGATGAAACTGGTTTTTTGCTTATAAGCCTTGGTAAATTATATGCAGATCATTTTATAACACAAAATGCACGCAGCGCAGTAATTAATATTAATGTCGCATTCTGTAGCGTGCGTTCAAGTTGATTCGGGTCGCCTATCTGCTAGTATATGCGGCTTCTCGTAGGTAAAAAGCGATGGTCGTAAAACACGCGAAAAACGAGCTTTGCGCCCTCTCTCGAGCTTTCACGATACGCATATAGGGCCGCTGCGGCATTCAATGGCATTACGAAGCCGCAACTCACCTATGATTGCTCGGTATAGGTGCAGTCACGCCAACCACCGGAAACAACCCTTTTCTCTAGGGAAGCAACCAATAGGTCCGACGAGCAATATAAACACAAAAATCCTGATCTTTATCGCAAGTCCAAATTTATAACCATAAAAACCAACAACAGATATTCCAAAAATCCGTCTCAGAACAATAAGCGGTCCCAATGTAAGCTGCTATCTAGCTGGCTATGACGTGCTAAAGTCATCGCCGACGTAAAGGGCTCTGCAAATATAACAATTCACATCACAAGAGCTTATAGTTTTAGACAAAACATTCCTGCTTCCGATCTTATTTTCTCTAGATGTTTTAGATAAACATGTGAAAAAAAAATGAAACTGTTTCTCAAAAGTCTAGAAAAAATAATTCTTCACTGAGATAAAAATTATAATTCATGAATGATAATTTACTGAACTAATTATTTTTGTATAAAAATATAAATCGAAACATATATGGAAATAATGTTTTTTTTTAATATATTTGTCATATATATTAAATGAAACATTTATATTCAATTAATATATGATCTTACCGCTTTATATTTAAAATATAAACGGTTTATTTACGACATAAAAAATTTGGAAAGTTTATATTCTATTTATGTAATGTGTATTTCGAATATACAAACTAAATTATTATTAAAAAACCAATGTTAATTTTTCAATTAAAGTTTCAATATTTTCTTTCGAATTTTAGATTTGTCCCACAAATACTGTACAGATCAGTAAATTTTGATAGAATTTTTTTCTCTGTGTTCATACATTAATCAAATATTACTATAACTCAAAAGTAAATACATCACACGCACAATGTTTGAGATAATTCAATATTTATTTTATTTGATTTAAAAAAATGAATTAATCAAAACATTGATTTTTCCAATCGAAACCTGTTTTTGTATTCAGAATTGTTGTCGACATGTACAAATGTCAAAGAGTCGTTTTTTTTTGAACAATTTAAAAAAATGTTTTTTACGAAAACCTTGACAAATTGTCTTTTTCCGTTCAATTAAAACGTCGACAAGTTCTTGCACAAGTTGCACAGTTCAACAAATTTAACTGCCTTTTCAACAGATGGATAATTATTGTCCAACATTTCTCCAGCCCATATAACAATTTCAAAAACGTAATTATAAAAGTATAGAGAGAAAGGTAATTTTGTCAATCTCAAACTCGACTGATTTTTTTAATGTTTCAGATAGTTTGAAAATGTTTTCGAAAAAAAGTAGTACATATATATGTTTCAAATTAAGTAAAATTTGCAAGTTCTTTCGTTGGTTGGCATACGAAAACTTAGACCAAATGAAATTCAAATAGCTTTAAATTGGCAAAATAAAACTTAAAATGTTTGAAGATGCAAACAAAGTTTCACATATATGTTTTGATTATTAAACCTGATACGACTTTCGGAGTAAGTTTGAGAACAAGTGTATGCGCAAATAACTCATAGAAATGAAACGCTCTTGCGAATGTCAAAGTAAATTATTTATTACATCAACTAAAATAACATTCGGAAACATTTGAAAAATGAGCGGGTTCTATTTGATTTGATTAAATGTGATAGAACTATTGAACTAGTTTGGCGAAGTGGAAAAGATGACGTAATCGATCCCGAATGAGTTTCATATAAATGCATTTCCATATTCTCAAACGTATGAAGTTGTACATAGGAATTGGATTTTTTTATAATACCAATAAAAATGAATAATAGGTTTCTTAAAAGCTCGCCAGAATCTTAAATATAAACTTCAATGTCCTTCGTGTCTTTAACTACTAGCTACAAAATCAGAAATTACGAGTCACGTTAATAGAAGGGTTCTTACGTGTAATTGACTTGCATACGCGTCAGATTAATAATCTCAGTCAATGAATCAAAATCAAGAATCATAATTGGCCCCCTTTTAATGTGTAAATTTTGCAGTCTCATACGTACAATTTTTAACGATTAAACGAATTAACCTTTTCATTTCATCAATGATAAACATAAATCCCTTATCTTCGTGCAATTTTGTAAATTGCCCATTGGTATTTCGAAATTCCATTATTTAAATAAATAGCTTTCTCTAATGTTTAATCGAGCAAGGAAAGCCGATTTGTAATGTTGAATCAACGGATCAACATTTTTTCTTTGTTTACACGCTTTAAACGAAATATAATTCAAACATTTTATGGGTAACGCAGGAAGAAAAAAGTTATTATTAGATCACTTCTGATAGCATGATGTACAAGATGTTCAATGCTTTTCTTACGTGATCTTTTTTATGTTACAGTCGGTGCACTCAAGCTACTCAATGTAACAGTCCCCTCATACGTCTTGAAGGGTGAGAGCGCACATCTAAAATGCAGGTAAGTGGGCTTAAAACTTTGTACGTAGACTATTGAAAAAAGCAGTATAGTCGAGGCGTGTTTCCCTTTTCTATGACATTATACAAAAACCAAGTGAAAAATGTCAGAGTTCCAATTTTAGAAATAAGTCAAATCTAATTACACCGCAAAATAGTAACCGCCCCGCCAATCGAATTATTTTATTTAATTTCCCGCTTTTAGAATTCGATAAAGCAAATTCACAAGAATAGTTTCATGAGCTTCAAGAAAGCACCGTCCACTCTTTTTCTGTTAGATCAAACTTTGTTAATTCTTCATAGAAACAATCAACGCAAATCCCTTTTCAATTCTATCCGAGTAAAATTGTCAGAAACGGTTCAATTATCTCGCGAATCTTGTTTTTCAACAATATCCTATAGCAATATATCTTTACAACTTACAAGATAATAAATTTTGCATTGAATTCTTCCAAGTTACAAATAAACCGTGACAGAAAAACCGAAAAGTTTGATCAAATTAAATTTATACATATAATTTGATTACGTTTCATGATCAATCGCTAAAATAAAAAACTTTGAGCCGAAATTAAAACATTACTTCTCAATAATGTACCATGAAACATGGTTATTTGTTTAAAACAGAAATGTGATTCAATTAATGTTGCATAAAAAGAAAAGCGTCGTTAAATGTTCATCACTGTTGTAAAAAGAAAAATTTCGACGTCAAATATACCCATTTTTAAAAATGAGCATAACGATGCTAATAAACTCATCAATATATAAATATACAACATGAAAATATGGACAAAAAGCATCGTCACGTAGCAAAAAAATTCCGACCATTAGTCAGCTTAGTTCTTGTCACTTAAATGGCACGTCAACGAGTATGACATATTTCATGGATACAGCACGATAGAAAATTATTCTTAGTTATATTGGAGGGGGGTGCGAGAACGCGTTTTAGTTGAGAGTGCATTTTTTAAAGGACTCCCGGT
The DNA here is from genome assembly GCA_025266255.1 of Trissolcus basalis. Lineage (NCBI taxonomy): Eukaryota > Metazoa > Arthropoda > Insecta > Hymenoptera > Scelionidae > Trissolcus > Trissolcus basalis. The sequence goes on along the minus strand of JAAMPD010001090.1, from coordinate 15,786 downwards.
GCTCTATGATTATATCTCGTGACGTGAACACGATGACATAGACAAGTACAAGAATAATATGAGTACTGGATGCGGATCCGAAATTCTGTCTCAATATTATAGCATTACAAGGGTGCACTGATTTCAAAATTCCGTTCGCATTCTGAAGTACTACTAATGGAGTTATCCTTCAAACGATGCAACCGATTCTCTTAACCGCGTTCTCTACATTTTCTCTATCATAAAACAACATCCAGCTTTGGATACTTGAATCTTAAGAAAACTCAATTCATCACACGGAGAGGAAAGTTTAATAATTTTCACCAAAATCGGTACAATTTTAACCAAACTACTTTTATAAGTAAGGGACAGAAATCATTTTGAAAAGAAATGATCAAACTTTTTGGTACAAATTAAAACATTTTATAATAATGATCAAACATTTTTATATAAATTTAAAATACAGTATTTAATTTTGTGGTATTTAAACAGTTTATTAAATTTATATTATACTAAATGAATTCTGTCCTCTAATTATGAAACGCTTTGGTAAAAATTACACAACTTCTTTTCTCCGTGCAACACAACATTTTACACATTTTCATTTCAAAAACAATATTAACATTCATCTATTTCATATCCATTTTTTATATCAATTTTTTTTTATTAATTTCACTATCTTCATAGATAATAACAGTTCTTAAATAATTTAATACTTCGAACTTGTTTGAAAATTGTCTCGCGACAGGTATCGGCTTAGAGTCCTGGACGCGCTAAGTCCTCGACGAATCCTCTGAGCCATTGGTCCTGCTCATCAACATTGCAAGTTGATGGTATTGGAGGTCAACACTTGGAGCATAGTATATGCGCGCGCAAAAATTACTAAGTCAACACGGTAAAATGTGATATTGCCTTGTCAGTTCTTTTTCAAAAAAAAAAAGTTGAATAAACTTTGCAAATTGCACTGATCGAGTGGTTCAAGAACTTGATTGATCGAAAAAGCAGCTAAAAATGATATGTTTATGAAGTTGGGAAAGTATGATTTTCAACAGACGTTTTATAATCTTCAGAACGTTGGTATTATTTTCATAAATTGTCCTGTTCGGGCATTCGTTTGCGGTACAACGTCGAGTCTTAATTAACCAGCTTTACACAACAGGGGAAAGAGTAAAAATGTCATTTATTCGAATAATACACGATGTTTGTATACATAATCTGGATTCGATCGAGTTATTTTCTCAATTTTGTTCGATGTTTTCTGACATAAGTAATGATACCTCCCCACTCCATCAAATCCAATACGTGCCGTTGCGGTAATTGCATTCGAGTCGCTTTGGAATTGAGCATCGATTCGATAAACGTCTGCGCCTCCAGAGAAACGCAGACAGTAAAGTCTCGGATATGGAGTAAAAAAAGTCTTCGAATATCTCGATTAATTAAAGATAGTTGAAGAGCTGAATAGATTCATTAAATGATGAAAACGCCTCCAAGTCATGCAAACTGACGAACAAAGACGTTTCATCGAACCGACTGTCACGTTTTGTAGTTAATGTTGACTTTAGTCGAGGAATATCGTAATGCGTTGTTATATTATAATCGGCGAATTTTTTTTTTCTATCTCTCATTTTCCATGAAAATTTAGCAAGAAATCATAATTGGCAAAAAAGGAAGATCGCAAAAAAAGGAGGGAGGTATACGAGAAATTGGTTTCATCTTAAAATATGTTTTAATTCAAAATTTTTGCCGGCATTCTGAAGATTAATTATATTCATGAAATTGGAAATGAAAAAATAGTTGATAGTTAACATGACACAGTTTATATTTTAATATAATATTTTCACTCAATTATTTTGAAACAATTTGTATTCGATAATTTGATTGCACTGTTTTCTAGATAATTTTTGGTTTCAATTGTTTTCGAAAATTGCATTAATATTATATTTTCATAATGATAAAACCAATCAAAGATAATTCATCTTTTATTCAAAGTATAATAGAAGTTGTTTAATTGTTGTCGTTTTAAGCAAAGGGCACAATTACTTGTCAAATGGTTATTTAGTGAGCCTTGAAAACTCTAGGGGATGGTCATAATTAGGTTTCCACTACATTAGTTGAACCGACAAGCGAACTCCGATTTTGAAATACATTTGCTAAAGAAAAAAAAGAAGATAAAGTATAAAAGTGCAACTTCCGTCATTTTCTCACAAAAACAACAACCAAATCGTCTCGTTTCTTAATGTAGTATTTTCAATTGCGTTTTCTTTAGAATAAATTTGTTTTCACTTGTGACTTTGATAATTTATCGCGCAGCTCCTCGAGATTGTGAATTCTCAACTTTTATCATACAATTAAGTGAATAAAAAATTTATGTATTTATAAAGGGTCGAGTTGTTAAGTGAAATGTTTCAATGAATCTATTATTTTCTATCTTTTGAATTCGAAAGTTTAATTAAACTTTCCTTTGTATATGAATATATAGCGATTTCGGTAGTACTTTCATTTCAAAAACTCTCTGCTAAAGGTACGGTGTCATACATTTTGTTTGTTTGTTTTTTTTTTTTTTTCAATTTACTCGATTAAACATTTCGATTTCAAAAATTATGAGAAATAATAGAAATGTGTTAGGTAAATTTTTACATATGCAAGGATTGATGAAAATATCTACTAAAGTGTCAAACTGTAAAATGAAAATTGTTCGAAGTAAAATAAAAATAAATGTAACAAAGAACAACAAAAATAGAAGACTTTTCATATCTGAGTTCGATCGAATAGTGAAGAAAAGTAATGACTATCGAAAAAATTGTTATTTTCAGTTGAATTCATTGATTTTCGTTCGAATTTATATTCTAAAAACTTCAGTTCATAATTCATCCATTTCATATACTTATTCAGTTTAAAAGGGACAAAAAACTTTATCTAGAAATTGAAAATACTTGTTGGGTCAAATGAAAAGCAAATAAAATTGCATTGACAAAAGATGAAACTTGCTGAATCAACATTGATTGAAACTGAATTAATAAAAATAGAAAAAAACTAATCAACGTAATTTTATTAATGAAATTGTTTTGTATTCGCCAATTTAAAAAATTTATATGAAAATATTCAATTTGAAACTTAATTTGTACTGATATTCCGAGGTTTCATATAACAGCTGTGCAAAATTATAATTGCGAACAATTCTTTCTGTACGGAATGTTTTCATTGCTAAATCAACCAAAAAATGCAATTACTTCATAATTACACCAATGTTCAGTATTAAGATTTTGTAAAAACATTTAACATACTGACACAGCAGGATGAATATTAAAACATTCACGATGCTAAATTTTATTCTCAGTATTAGATTAAAAAATGTCTTCAATCCTATTTCACTTGTATTTTATTTTAATTATATTCGACAAGAATATATGCAAAGGGTTTGAAAATAATGAAAAGAAGTAAATTTTTCCAACATACACACATACATACGCAATCATTATAAGTACTTGACTCTTTCTAATTACAGTTTTAATAAAAAAAAGTCTGTAAAGTAAACAAGTGAAATTTAATCTTTGACGATCATTTTTTCAGAATTAACAAAATTTTCTAAAGACTAAACTCAAAAACGTTCTTAATTGCAATTCAACTAATTAGTTTCACAACTAATTAATTTAATTGTACGACTTATTTTTGATTGACTTGCAACTTTGATTAACTGTACAAAGAAATGAAGGTCACCCTATCTGAGAACAGCAATTTTCTATTAATTAATCTCAACAAAGAATAAATAATAAATAAATTAAGTTGAATGAATCTTTGCAAAATTTGAGACTGACTTGAGATGACTTTTATCGAATCTATATTGAAATTTAAGATTTCATAAATGTTTCTCAAGGTTCTCCATCGTCCAGAATACTGAGTTCTTAAAACACATTTTAAGGACTCATTACGATTAATTTTTTCTCTCTTAATTTTCATTTTATAGCTCGTATATCGATAGATTTTGCAATAATATTTTAAAAAGTACATACAGTCTTGATCTGAGTCCTGAATCCTTTTCATCCACCGACGTCCTGAATCTTGACGCTCGTCCGTCCTAGGTCCTCTCTAATTTTCCAGAAGCAGAGTCCAGAATCAATTTCTCTCGAACTTTTTAAAACCTGAAAATATATCATTTTCATTATTACCAATTGCTTCTTCTCAAATAGATATTTTATAACTGTTTTATGAATGATCTTTGCAATATACATGAAGAATATAGTTCTGAGGTCATCTTAAAAAAGATTCTCAATTGATTTTGTACTTAAATTAATAAGTTCAATGTTCCAAATATCACAATGATGTAATTTTCTAACATTTGTTTTTCATCATGATTAATCACTTGTTCTATCAATTTATATTTTATAGTTCTTTTATTGATGATTTTTGTAAAAATTTATATAAAAAAAACCATACACATACCTAAGAAAGAGTATGAGTCCTGAATCATGAGTCCTCTCCAACCTTCTTAAATCTAAAAAAAAATTTTAATGTAAATGTAATGTAATGTAATGTAAAATTGAAACAATATTTTAAAAAGTATTATTTTCATTATTACTAATTATTTCTTCTCTAAATTGATATTTTATAGCTCTTTTATCGATGATCTTTGCAATATCCGTTCAATATACATGAAAACTAAAGTTCTAAGTTCATCTTTTTATCATTGCACGGAAGCCGTTATGATCTCCTTTGACAATTTATTCGTTCGAGCAACCTCAAACAGATATTTTGAAGGGGTCCCCGTCACGTTATTCTGAAATTAATTCAGCGTCTTAAAAGGTTTGACAACAAGTTATAACTTTTGTGGCATTAACCTGGCGCTGGTGCGACGTTAAACTGCACTCTCAACAGAGTGACCTGATCAGCATTAACCTACACTCACCTCTTCCAACTCTTTCCACGAACAATTTCAAGTTTCTCCAAACTGATAATAAAATTAAACATTAAGTAAACTAATTTATGCTTTATAACGCGCTGATTTTAATTTCCTATATTTTCCTATTGAACATGCGTGCAGAAATCCTGCCGGTAGAGTCATTCTCGATCTTCCTAAGTGACAGGTTACAATTTACTCGGACGAAGGGTGTTGATAGCCACTTTTTGTAGTATATATTAATCAACGATAATCGCAAATGTCTTTGCAATGATCAGTCCAGATACTATTTTCGATGCTGACTGATGAAAGTAATATTTAATTTAATTGCTTTTTCCAAATAAATCGGTTCAAGTATTAATCCCATGCAAATCCTTTTCATTACATTTCTATCTTGCATTTCGAGTTCTTATTTATTTTGAATTCGATTGAATATGTTAACCTACTTCTGTAAATATTTTAAATGAAAAAAAAACGCAATCCTTATCTTGAGACAGAAGGTTTAAAATGGCATATCATTTAATTAAATTATTTTTTCAATTCGGAGATTCGGCCTCTAACTAATTCGATTTAAAAGAAATTCATAAATCAAAATTAAATTAAGATGTACTTTATAAAGTCATATTCTGCTAACAAAATGACCAAAATTCCCGGGAAAGCGTCAGAATTTCTCAAACAATCATATTTTATATAAAAACGCAAAACTTTGCTTTCTCAATTGATGTTTTTATTTTCCAATGTGTAAGAAAATTAAATAGTCATTGAGATGTCTTTGACGCTGTACCGAAGATTTCATCCAACTCAATTTTTGCTAAATTCTAAGATGATGCATTGATCAAATCACTCGTAAAATTTCACTTGGGCTCTTTTTATTAAATTAGACGTAAGACGTTTTGAAATAAATTGATAATCAAATGTTGTACGCGAGGTAAAAACTGTTCATCGCTTATTCTGTATATTAACTATTACATTCCCTTTACACTTCGAATGCACACACTCTCTTCTAATGGAGCATCCTAAGTGCTACCGTGAGAGGACAAACTTCTCCTGCGGCAGTAATTTCCTGAAATAGATTCCTATCACATACTGTATGATATAATTATTAAGATTGTCTTCTAAGGCGAAGAGCTTTCATCGCGTAACATTCAATTTGGATCAGATAAGATGTTTAGAGCAATATCAAGAATCAAATGGAGCAATCAAAGAAATTGAATCAATAATTATAGCGTTTCATTAACATTAATACAACACCACTTTCAAGCTCTTTCCCAATTTTCCTTTCGTTCAATACGCAAAACAAACTATGTCCCATACGAACAAAATATATTTTCAATTATATTCAAAATATATATTATTTCAATAAATATAAACTTATATATTTTTTATATCAACCGTTTATATTTTGAATATATATTTTATATGAAAAATATAATAAAAATATATATTTTTGCATTCACTTTGACATATATTTTTGTCCGTTTGAGGTAACAACATTTGATAATAATATGACAATTTTTTCAACAACCAACAAAACATGAATAACTTAAACAAATTGAAATCATGGCGAACGTACGATTATTACCAATCAGAAACGTTTTCATTACAGCACTATTATGATATATAATAATTTACTGTTTTACAGAGCATAATTGTTTACCTCATCTAATTAGTGATACTGTAAAACAAACTTGTTGGTGTTTGGCTGATGAAGTCTGCACTACAATAACATACGCAAACCTCATTGTTTATGATAATTAGCATAGTCAAAAGTGAGAACTCATAAAGAAAATTCGTTGATCAGCCTATTATCAAAACAATTTATTGTCACGCAAAACATGGTACGTACCGAAACTGATGCTTCGAGAGTTTATGAATGTATCCGGCAAATTTTGTCTGACATTCGCGATTATTCAATACAAAACGACATTTTTGATGCACTTAAACATTAAATCTCATTGTTCAATATTGTATAACATTATTCATTATTACGCTACTAATTGATATCGTTATGTAACCAATGATATTGTATAGTAACAACAATAGTAATCAGATATGGATATAATTATGCTCATCGTTACATCCATTTGCACAATACTTAAATTTAATGCTAAATTCAGTATCATGGCTTCCTGTGCGTACTTTCAACTTTAACACTTTAATGTATTGCACGTACGTAAAAAAAAAGTTACACAGTATACCGATATAAAGACTGGAAGGATTTTGCTTTCAGAACAAAGTGATTATTTGATACACGATGCACATGTTTAAAAAAATTAAACAAAAAGATATAAATCATGAGACTTTTTTGATTCACTTGGACTATAAAAAGTTCAAAATAATGAATAAATCAATTAATAAAAATATGTTCAAAAAAGGAGAAACAAAAATTGTTATGTTTTTGAAATTACAATCTTTTATAAATCTCTATAAATTCTTGTCATTTTTCAGATTGTTTTTCAACTTTTAAATTTGACGTTTTTCGTTTTTTTCACGGGTCTTAGCAACGAATGAATCAATATTTTCCTACTTAATCTTCCGGTATACTGAATGGATGGTATATTGAAATCACTCGCAACATTCACCGTTACGTCGAAAATTTTCCTTAGGAAAACATATTGATTATGAGAGTCCTCTGAAAGATTGAAAAACATGGTTCAACACTCCCTCAGTGTAATTGGTATTTAAACAATGGCATCAACTACTGTATAGTAACAATAAATTGTCTTACCGAACAAAGCAATAGAAACCAATAACATAATATATGCATAACAAAAATAAAAGAACGCCATTTTACCTCCCCTTAGCCCATTTACTTATTTCTCATCCAACGAGAAAATCCATGATGTTAAAAAGTTAATACGATAATTTGTTATCGAAGTTTTCACAGAAAAAACAAACACAATTTCTTTTGTATACATGAGTACGGATCCTTCGACTAAGTAAACATAAAAGACCTTCTATATTGGAGAGCAACTGCTCATCTTCGGAAATACTAAATTAATTCTAATCCATTTACCGGATGAGCTTAAACTTTGGGGAAAAAAGTGTGCGAAAAAACCTTGGCCTCATGATGATGCAGACGCCGGGCGATTTAATGTGAATATTTTATCAGAACTTGAAGCATTTCAATAAATTGTGCCATCGTGTGGCATTTCTGTATTATAGCTCGGGCTGGTTTTATCGCGACGAAAATTGAAGATATATTAACAAAGACGTTGATAACGGTGTAGCAAAAGAAACGAAGAAAAAAATTTAAGTGTGAAAAGAAAACAGGTAGCAAAACGCTGTTGGAGAAAGTCGTATAGGCGGTAAAAGAGCCACGACGTCTCGCGGGACTCGACCCAGCAAATGAGCTAGAGGATGCAAATCAATCCCAGAACGCAGTGCTCCAAATTGTGCACCTATGCTTGACTGCGGCAATCCCTTTTCGTGCCTTTGGCCAAATGCACCCCCTGGGTACGTTACTGCTGCGCCGATACACTGGCACAAGTTGCTTGGACGCCATTGTATGTACACTCCTATACAACATCAGCGTTAGGATTGTAGCATTGCTGCAGCTGGGTTTGCATTATCGCAACTGACGTGTTTGAGCAACACGACAGTTTCCAGACGAGGCAAGAGGCGTTTTCACGATTTCATCCTCAGGGAAAAGTTGACGCGCTTGAGCTATGAGCGATCGAGCTAAGTGTCCTCGTAAGACCGTCGCTAACATTTATGACCTAAACACAAAAATGACGCATTTAAGGATTATATAATTTTGTGATACATTGTGAAATTGGCCAGTGTGAATGTCGACGAAAATAATAAACGTAAATGTACAAAGTCTCGTTCTCACAGGCGCACTTTGTGATCACGTTTTACAAGAACTGATTACGGTTCTCGGAAACTACAATCGATATTCAATGTACACTCGATGAATTAACGAACATCTTTCTATTAATCGTGGAGGGAAAAAAATTGTGAACTTTTTTTTTTCTTTTTTTCCAGTTTGGTACACCAAGCGGGAGTAGTTAGATTTATAAAAATGTTGACGTCATTAAATTAATAGAAACAGTCGCAACAAGAACAGAGTCACGCAACTAATCAGTTACATCAATTCGACAGTCTATCTAATCATGATAAAATAGACTGAATTCATAAAGGACTTAAACAACACAGCATAACTGATTTATCATTAGAAGACATGCATATTCATTGATAAGAGATCTACAAACGCTATTAGTATTTCTGAACTCGACTCATTATATTCATTCCAATTACTCAGATAGAAATACTTGATTTCATTTTCAAGTTTTTAATTTTTTATCGTACCCTTTTTGTTACAGTTATGACACGGAATTTGATAAAATGTACAAAGTGTCGTGGTACAAAGACGGCAATGAATTCTACAAATATAGCGCAAAGAGCAAGACGCGGACTCAAACTTACCCCTTGCCAGGAGTTAATTTAGAGGTACGTATTCCTGCGACATTTATTATAGAAATTAATCTTCAAATTTATAGCCATTCAAGTTAGTGCACCATTTAATTTGCCCTTCTGAACATGATCTATAATCGAAATACTGTTTGTACGTATACAACGGTGTACACCGTGTGTTACCTACATGATTCATACACTCATTAGAAAGTTCATATTGTGCATCAAACGTACACCGGCAAAAAAATCGGTATTTCTTACTGGAAAATAATAGCTTGTTTTTTAGTCAACTTCAGTCGAGCTGACTCATGTCAACTTGGCAATTTGGTAACATTAAACATGAATTATAATTGTTTGACAAAGCAAACTAATCAGTTAATACATAACTTATAGGATTTTTCTTGTTTGTTTTGTTCAAAACATTTCAGCTTTAAAATTCATGACAAAATCAACGAATAAATTAAATTTTGCAATTCGTTCGATTTTTTTCAAAAAAATACTGACTTTGATGATATTGTATAAGACTGAACGTCCAATCAGTAAGAAATTTGAACAAGTTTCTAAAAAATTCGAATCAAGATATCATTATACTGATTTTTCGTCAGTTTAAATAAAAATTTTGAGATGATTAAAAAATGAACTAGAGAGAAAAGTAAAATTGAATATATTTATAATAACTGGAACCAAACAGACAAGAATATATTTGAAAATATATTTTTTCGTGTATTTTTTTTCTATATTTAAAATATTTTCGTATATATCTTTACATATAAATAATGTATAAATCATTTATAAAGTAGCAATAAATAATATAAATAAAATATATAATAAATAAGTAGATGGATAAAGTAAATTTTATTAAAAAAATATATCACTTTCATATGAAAAATATAAAATTAAAATATATTTGCACGTATATTTTTGTCGGTGTAGTAAATTTTAGTAGTTACCACTAAATTTACAGTTATACTAACTTTAAACGACCAGAACTAAAATTATATAGTTTAATCAACGAAACAAATTTTCCTCAGTGTATGATATAAAAATTTGCACACTGTATTTTCAATGGACGAGCGATAAAGTTGAAGTAAATTTTCAAACTAAGATCGAAGGATGCTTTGTAGTTTATTTATATTTTCATTGAATTATTTGGGTTCATTAAGGGGAGAGGTCAACACTTTTTAAAACGATTCTGTCATTATTACTTTACGACAGAATATTTTATGAGAATTTCAAAACTGCTTACTTATTCGATCGATGCATAGCAGGTTCATAGCCGTTCGTAGATTTTTCTTTTAGATGGCAATCATAGATCACCTTAAGATCCCCATTTTGCTGAATTTTCAATAACGACACAATTTTTATTGCACTTATTATACAAAATATGTTTCCTATGATGCATTCACGGTCCTTTATATTATAAGAAATCGTATAAATTCATACCAAATACAATTTCAAGCAATTTTTTTAATGAAGCCTGATGTTTTTATAGTAAAATTTGTAAAACAATTTTATAAATTATTCCGCGTTTTTTTTTTTTTTTCATTGTTGTATAAATTTCATGGTTAGTTCAACTCCACATTATTTATTAATGCAACTGCAAAATATATTTGCAAATAACGATACGGAAAAAATTTACAGCCGTAAAAAAATGTATTTACACATTATGAATAATGAATGAAAGCAAATTACACGATTATTTCTACTATGTCCTTCTGCGAATAACGGAACGTGACTAACGAATATAACAGTAATAATGTCATTATAGTCAGACACACTGTATATTATAATTTTCACATAAATATAGTCATATACGTGAAACGCGAGTAATATCTGATTATTGACAATCTGAAATTTTGCCTTTTATTTTTGATAATTTATCATTTTGTTTGCAACAAATGACTTTGGAGAATTGAATCGCAAGTGATGGTAGCAAAATTATCACAACATTTTAGTTGAAATGCTTCTCTCGACATGAAAATTTGTTTGAATCCTTCTGAATGAACCCTTTTTAATCATCTTCGAAATGTCATATCAAAGCAAATCGATATCATTTAAAATCAAAGTAAAAACAGTTATTTGTCCATGTCAAGGTACTATTGACTGCGTAATTATAAATGACAAACATAACTATTTGACATTCAACATGGGAAGCACTTTCTCTATTTGAAATAAATAATCTGTTTCAATGTATAATTAATGGAATCAAATAAGTGTACATGAACATAAATAAAAATTACATTTCGTGCGTATTTTCAACCTCTTTTTTAGTATAAAATTCTTTTTTCATTTTTATTTCCCAGAATTGCATTGAATCACTCGATAGAGATTTTTATATGCTTTATCTCTATTTCTATCTGGTATAAAAGTGTAAATTACCAGGAGAGGAAAAGAAAATTGTAGTGTCAATGTAATTCATAAATGGAAAAGCTATTTTATCATAATTTATCGTTTTTTTAGTGTACAATCGTATTTGTTTTTCATGCATAAAAATATTCTCGATTAATTTTGTACTTGAATTAATGAATATTATGATGTTCCGAATATTAGAATGACGTAATTCGAGGTCATAAAAGTCAGCGCTCCCACCCCTCCAAAATGTAGGTGGGGGTGCTGAGTTGAATAGCCCAAAAACAAATTTTTGAATTTTCCGGTTTCCAAAATTAGACTAAAATTAGGTTTTCGTGGACTTCAATGGACCTTAATTAGACTAAAATTGTAGTGAAATTTTTAATTCATTTTAGAGGAGTGGGGGTGCTGACTTTTATGACCTCGTACTTCTCTTTTATTTGTTTTTCATCATTATTAATTTTCTAATTTTCTCATTTTATATTTTATATTATAGCTCTTTTATTGATGTTTTTTTTTGCAAAATCATACATACCTAAAAAGGAGTATGAGTCCACGAATCATTAGAGTCCTGTATGAGTTCACGAATCATTAGAGTCCTGTATGAGTCCACGAATCATTAGAGTCCTGTATCAATCCTGAATCCTGAATCAATTCCTTTTCAACCTTCTGTAAAAAAATATATAATTTTCATCATTACCAATTATTTATTCTCTAAATTGATATTTTGCAATACTTTGTAATAATTTTTTAAAAACCACGTCCAGTCTGGATCTGAGTCTTTTCCATCCTCCACACCCAGATCCTTTTTAATTTTCAGAGTCCTGAGTCCTCTCCCATTCTTCTCCGACCTTCTGAAATCAATAATAAAAATTATTTTCATTACTTCTAATTATTTATTTTTTAGATTGATATTTTATAGCTCTTTTATCGATGATCTCTGCAATATCCGTTCAATATACATGAAAACTAAAGTTCTAAGCTCATCTTTTTATCATTGCACGGAAGCTGTTATGATCTCCTTTGACAATTTATTCGATCGAACAACCTCAAACAGATATTTTGAAGGGGTCCGCCACGTTATTCTGAAATTGATTCAACGTCTTAAAAGGTTTGACGTGTGTATCCCATACTAAGATCTATTTTCGTTGTGTATGTCTCACACACGGAGGAAAAAGAATGTAAAATTTTCTTATTAAATAAATCGTATCTCGCTTTATTTTCAAAGCAGTGTCCGCACTTGTAAAATCACTAAACATGATGGATCACCATGTACCTGCATAAATCTATAAATTACAATAAATCAATTTTTTCTCCCTATTATAACGAAGGTACTTAAAGGGGTTAATAGTAAAATCCTGCAATCATATCTCTCCGTGTAGTATATGTATTATACACCTGCTTGGTAACCCGAACGTAAACATGTTTGTTGATATTACATCAAAGATATGAATTCATACTTTAATATTTGAATAAAATAAACATACATGATAATAAACATAATGAGGTGCAAATACTGATATATACAAATTTAAAAATGTCATAACGAGTTTTTGATAATCATTAAAAAATCATATCACATTTCTTTTTCATCTAGACAATTTGTATCTGGTACATCGATCTGGTAAATTACGATCAAACAATTATCTGAAAAAGAGACTACTCTCCTAAATTTAAATAAGCGCGATATGTGCCTTGAATAGCTACTGCTCCTTTATATTGAGAATAATAACGAGTATTACGTGAGGTGTAAGTCCAAGTATTGTTAAATACAAATTCTATTACACGAAAAGCTTTGCTATGTAACACCAAGTTTATGCACCTACTAACCAGATTAAGTGTCACCTATGCAAGAATAAAAACAACTTTTTTGTTCTTTTCATTTTCGACCCAATTGTTTGAACTGCAAAGATTTGCCGAAATCAATTAATAGCCCTAACAGTTGAAAGTTTTATTTCCATTTGTCACATTTTACATTTTCTTTCGCGTTTACTTTATCTTGGTCCTTCTATTTCGAGTACTTTGCGTTTGAAATTCATCGAGTTATTTCTGCGTTCGTGAGTGGTGCACAAATCAGTCAGATATACGAAGGGGGAAATGTATATCTTCCGCCGAAATGCAGTGAATCCTGAAGCTCGAGAAACGTTTCGCATAACGATTAGTGTAGGTGAGCAACGACTGTGCGATCGTAACCAGTATCTCAGTAATAAAATAGTTAGCATTGCGAGCGGATACGATTATATCATAATCAAAACGGATAATCATATAAGCAATCAAGATTCGTATTAACCCTGTACTTCATCATGTAAAGATCATAAAAACTTTTTATTCGATGCTGAATATTGTAGTATCATTGAACCAAATTAGACGGAATTAATCGATTCTCAATACAACACTGTAACACCAAAAAATACGTGATTATTATACTCGCACATTTTCAGATGAAAATTTGTACTTTTGACAAATCTAAAATCGGTTTGTGGGAATAACAATTTAAACTCGAATCTAAATGTATATCTTACAAAATTTTTGGTCAGACGTACGAAGTTTAGCATATCAAATTCTGTGTTCACAAGCGTGCCTGTGTTAGTAAAGCAAAATACATATTGGTCCAACATTCTCAAATCATCCATAATTGATGTGTACATATAGGTGAGGTTTGTGATAGTATACATCAGCTCTTTTATTTTTCCCCGTACAAATCATTAGGTATTTTAAAAATCATATATATTTTTATGTTCATTTTATTTAATTTTTTATACAACTGTATTTATGCACTCCGTTTCAAAACTTGTAACGACATCTTGAATAAAACACTCTTGAAAACGTGTTATTTTTACTTAAACATACACATTTGTGAAAAAAACTGCAAAATCATGTGAAAAAAAACATGGGCGTTAATTTTTTACAACTGTCATAATATATATTTAAAATAGTAATGTATTATTGCAGCTTTCTTTTTTTAGGACGTGTAATAAATTTATTTGTGAGTTATCCCGAATTAATTCTTTCAGTTTTAATTGAATTAAATTGAATTAACCCATGATGAGACAAACTTTTATTCGGTCGTTGTAAAATTATTCGGCATTCAATTAAATATTATCATATTTCCTTATCGATCAAGGTCTATGTTATATATAATTGTAGAAAAAAACTAAATTCATAAGAAAATAATGGCAAAGTTAAAAAGTGGTTACGATTTCAATATTCCGTTCGTCATATTGAAAAATTCATAGGTCAAAAGGTTAAATATGTACTCAATAGTCAGTCGTATTTATATGAAAACAATTACAATATCTGTGGCTTGCGGTAATAACTAGAATGACGATATTTTTATATTTTTTAATCAGAGACCGGATGAAATATTTCAATTTTTTCTTTTTGTTGTCAATAATTTCATTCTATAAACTTGAATATTTAGTGCAATAATGTTATTGATGTCCAAGTTTATGGAATGTCAATATCAAATCAATATCAAAATGAGAAATTGAAATATACTCTGCGCAAAAATTAAAGGGTCATCTGATCATTGGAATCCGCTGATAAGTGACCCGTTAATATTTGTGTATGCTACATTTAATCTGTTACAATTCAAAAATATGAAAAGCACCTCCTTTGTATATCGAAAATCATCCTTCAGTTATAATTGTTACAGGTATATTGTTTGTTTGATTAATTAATTAAAGTTGTTCAATTTTGACATTTGATGGATAGGTATCTCCTACTTTTTTTCTGAAAAATTGAAAACTGAAAAAAGCGGTGATAGAATTAAAGTGGGACATTATGGCTAAATTTTTGAAAAAATAAATTATCTCTAAGCCGAGCTATTCAATTTAGAAATTGGACAATATACATTTTTACCATAGTTTGAAATTACATTACAAATTGAAATTTGTGAAACTTATTCACACTTCGTTTAATTGTTTATGGCAATCAAAAATACACATGATTCAATTTTAAACAAATTTTGATTATCCAAAAAAGAAAAAATCGAACCCTCAAATAAGCACAATATAATTATAGAAAAAAAAAAAATTAGGAGATTTATTAGATAGACATTGGCAACATATTATAGAATTAGCCATAACATTTTAAAATATTATGATCAATTATCAATTTAAAAAACGCTTATTTTTACTGTAACCGAC
>JAAMPD010001089.1:0-29914 GCA_025266255.1 Trissolcus basalis | reverse complement strand
GTTTTGTTTTCAAAACTAAAAAGTTTCAAAAATCGAAAAAATAGAAAATTTACAATACAATTATATACAATTGCAAATTCAAATTTTGGCTCTCAAGAAATCAGCCAATAAGGAAAGAGGAACGAAAGTGAATTTAGCTGAAAAATGCGATCAATCGATTCAATCGATACAAAAGCCAATTCACACTTGTCATCTACTTATTCTCTTTAGGAGACACTTGTCATCTACTTTTTCTCTTTAGGAGAATCTTTAGGATATATAATAAATAAATAAACACATTATTTTGACACGCCCTGTATATATTATATACAATATATAAAAAATAAAAAAACTGGAAATACAAAGGCACCTTTCATATTCATGCATCTCAAATATTTTCATAAACTTTTCGGGCCGAGCATTTATGCATCTCTTCGTTTCAAGTCGAGGAGACCTTTGTGGCTGCTTTTCATTATCATTTTGTCGTTTGTTGCAGGTGGCTTTGCTGCTGCGGGAAGGTCTCTCGCTCTACGGAGTGAGCCATCCGAATTTACTTCCGGTGCTGGGGGTCTCGATAGAAGACCGAGGAGCGCCCTTCCTGCTATTTCCGCACACAGGATACAAGAATATGAAGAGGTTCTTGCTAAGATGCAAACTGAGCAGCGAAGGACCGCCGAGGGCACTCACCACTCAAGAAGTCGTGGAAATGGCCCTCCAGGCGGCCAAGGGTGTGCAGTTCCTTCACAGAAAACGTCTTTTTCACAAGGACCTGGCGGCACGAAACTGCGTGTAAGTAGCTGTAGCTGTTATATTTGTATGAGTGGCGTGTATCGCGGGTGATTTACCGCTACATTAAGGGGACGCTGACGTTACCAGGAATAATCTGATGGATTGCCACGGGTTGGGCACCAAGTCGCTCTTAACATTCATGTTCTCCTGGCAGTATTTATTTCCACGCTTTTTTTCCTCGAGTCAGAAAAAGGAATTGAAAGAAAAAAACATTCTTCGCTGATGTGTTTATCCGTTATCCTCAACGCTGATTGAATTCGAATGTTATTTTGGGGCATAAAAATGTTTACCGTCTTTTGTTTTGATGGTTAAAATTATACGGGCTTGACTTATTCATGGAAGATTAAATCTCAAGCAGATAACGTTTTGTTCTTGCAGGGTCGATGACGATCTTCGAGTGCAAATCACCGACAATGCGCTGGCACGAGATCTTTTCCCCCAGGACTATCATTGTCTCGGCGATAACGAGAATCGACCGATTAAGTGGCTCGCCATTGAGAGTTTATTGAACAAAACTTTCAGCACGGCGTCCGATGTGGTAAGTGTGCTCCAGTGCCTTTTACCATTCCACGCAGTCATTCATTACCCGATGCAAGTTGCGTTCAATTACAAGTAAACATTTTCACAAAATTAAACAGCCTTTTTTTGCGACTCTGACTTTGGTGTCTTAATTTGAAACTGGTCGTTAGAAATCATTTTGTTAATTGGGTTTAAATTAGTCAGACATCATTAGAGCACATTTTATATGTTTTACTTTAATGTGATTACAAATGTAATTACTTGTTCCAATTAGTTTGATCAAATTTCATGTATAATTATATAAATGATTTTAACATACCTGATACTCTCGTTCTGTAAGTTTGAATAAATGTTTGTAAATTTCATTTCAGTCAGATACTTTTCGATCATAACATTTGAATGTTTCAAAATTAATGAATACACATTTCCAATGAATTGATTAATCAAAATCCATTTTCACATCAAATTAATCATGATCAGCTTGCAAATGGAGTTAACTTCTAAAAGAGTTTAACAAATCAAATTAAACAAAGTTTCTCAAATTGATGTTCAAAATCAAACCAAATTATTTCTCAGGTATAATCAGATCTTAAGAAATCAGGTCTGATCCGGTCTGATCTGATCGCATTTCATGTTGTCTTTTTAATTCAGAAACTGTATCGCGCGTTAATTCCAAACTGATCATCTCAATTTATTTTTGTTCGCTGGTAATTTTCCAACGTCATTACTTTGTACTTCCGATAATAACATACGATTTCGTTTACAGTGGGCCTTTGGAGTGCTATTATGGGAGCTGACAACTCTCGCCCAGCAACCTTACATCGAAGTCGATCCCTTTGAGATGGCCTCTTATCTCCGGGATGGTTACAGACTCGCTCAACCTATTAATTGCCCCGACGAACTGTTCGCTGTGATGGCGTACTGCTGGGCGATGGAACCTGACGAGAGGCCAACCTTCAGTCAACTCATCGTTTGTCTGCAAGAGTTTCACGTGCAACTCACGAGATACGTTTAAACTCAACTTCGTACACTGTTTGTAAACCCTGTACAAAACTGATGCTAAAGACTGTAAATACGTTGAATGTATAGAAAAATCGTCGAGATAATGTTTGAAAAGCGAACGGCTGATTTGTTTTGTGTTCTTCCAAAGCTGTCGAGAAATAAATCAGCCGAATATCTGATCTCGAAGAACGAATTTCGCCTGTGTCTATATGTTTATATAACTTATCATGAAGTGCTCCTGAAAATAAAAACTTTTGTTTTATATATATTTTTTTTCTTCTATTTTTGTTGCGCCTAATTTTCATGGAAAACGAATGAAAAACTTTCATGTGATAGAACTTCTTTTGTGAATTAGAATAAGTTTGGAAATATTGTCTCCTACGTTTGTTTTTCGAATACTGTTGTAGAAATATTGTAAATTTTGTACGCCTCATGGTTTCTATTTTTCCTTCTGTTGACGAAATGGAAAATCAAATGTTTATCAAAAGAAAAAAATCAACATGACTGTGTGATATAGAAATATTTGCAGACTGCCATGCAAACATCATTTGGAAAAGCCTTGATTCCAAGTGTCACTTCGATTCAACTGTGCCAATTGTTTTATATTGTTGTATAAAGACTTAGTTTTAAGTGGAACAGAGTCTCAGCGATATCTTTTACTAGCGAAAAAAAAATTTAGACACTCGATGTGATGACAACGTAAATGTAAAATATAATCAAAACGAGTCCCAATCAAAAAAAAAATCCACGTTTGATACAATCAATTTTTTGCCGAGACGCTTTTTCGGAAGCCAACCTTTTTTGGCGTATACAATTTTTTAGCCACTCGTCGATGGCCTTTTTTCATCATCGCATCGTACTTTTCACGTCGTAAATGCAACGCAACGAATCATACGTAATTTATATCGCAAGGCTGAAATAGAGCTGTGTCCTGTCAGACAACGTTGTAAATATGCTTAGAAGCGTAAGATGACGCGTGTACAAAACGAGCTTAATAAATAAATTTTATCGTACACTGAAATGGACTGTGTTATGTGTGGCATTCGTCATCCGTGCGCTGGGTGGAGGCGCGAACTCAATAAATCCCCCTGATTTCAAAACCCACGCCCAAGCCGAGTTATTTCGAGCGCGCCAGTCGCATTTCGCGCAACGCAGGATGTGCATAAAGAGACCAAATCGGTAGGCAAGAGGACTCGCACTTTCCTCGAAACAGTTCATCAAACCATAAAATGTACTGTGCGTAAGCGTAACCGGTAATTCATCCTACGTTCGTCGTGTCAGATGACAAAATTAATGGAGTGCAAGAATACGTCTTGTTTAAAGCCAACCCGTCGTTATTCATTATTAAATATTCAGTTTCACATCCATCAAATGGTACAACTAGAATGTTTGAAATGAAAATCAAAAAGGTTCGTTGTCAGATTTAAATTTTTTACTTTGCAAATTGCTAATGACAAATAAACAAAAAAAGAGGTCCGAGTTTGAAACGACGGAATGTAAAAAGGTTGAATTTTAAAATAGAATGTACTTTTAGCGAAATTCATTTCTAATTGTCAACGAATTTTAATTCAGTCCTGGAAGACCTTTATTTACTCGCAAAATATTAACAGACAGTGAACGACACTGAAGTACAAAATGACTTTAGCTTGCGACCCAGGCTTCGAGGGTGCATTTTCAAACAGCCTTTAGTTCTCCTCGATAGATAGAGGGAGGTTCGATAATAACATTCATGGGAGTATCTCCCTGCACTTTGCATTGTATTCTCACTTCGTAACTCTGTGCAGTAAAGTCGTTTCAGAATTCATTACAGCAATGACACAAACTCATTTAGTCATAATAAGATTATCAATCAAAAATGCGAAAACCATTTAGCACAGATAAAAAAAGTGATTTTTCATTATTACACTAGTTTAGAAGGAAACTAAAGGCTCATGAATGATTTATAACTTTTTTATGAGGGTACTTGAAAAAGAATGAGCACAATTATAAAAAGCGTTGACAATTTTATTTCACACTAATACATTGTTTTACTAATTTTTTTTTAATTTGCAACATAAAACAATTTTGATGAAACAATCGTAGAACTATTTTTTTTTTGTCAATCAACCTATAACAATTACTTTGACGATTCTTGTCTACAAAATTCGTTTCATTTCTTTCGACAATTATATTAGTGAACAATAAAATTTGATTCTCTTACATCAAGTAGCAAATATAATCTAATAAAATACTGAGAACCAAAGTTACAATTTCAATAGTTCAAAAAATTGTTCAAAATGATACCACATTAACAGTCATCATTCAAAACAATTTTTCAAATCTTTGCAAATTCAAGATAACGACATCAATTAACAACGTGGTCGAAATTTAATCACTAATCTTGTCGTTCTACGTCTACATGACTATCATTTTGGTAAAGCGAAATATCTTTAGCTTATCTTTTTTTTTTGACATAATAAAAAGAGCGTGTCATATCAGCACCACTCAATTAATATTTACAAAAAAAAATAATCTTTTTTCTTTTTTTGTGGATATTCATAAAATAATTTGTTGTTATTCGTCTGGGGATAAATCCAACTTGATTTTTAAGGATCATGCACAGTACGGAAAGTCCACTCTCCATTTTTATTCACTCCTGTCATTGAGTTTTTAAACGATTTATGTTGTCCAGCGGAGTCCACAAAATCACCGGTGCTGGAGCTACTAAATACCGCCTGGACAGGGGCCCCATCAGATGTCTCGATGTTTTCTCCAAAACGAGATGCGATTCCAGGAGCGACCTAAATAATATTTGATAATAATTCAATTAGCGAATAAAAACTTTTTACTCTTGAAAATTGTTTAAAAAACTAAGAATACAAACCGGGCTTATCTGGCCAAATTCTATTCCTCCATCAGGTCCATAAGCCACTCGCGAAGTTGCGACGTTCGGCGCAGCGCCTGAATTGGCAGCATTAATTTGTCGTTGAATATCGCTGTTTATACGGTTGTTCATTTCGAAAATACTACCATTATTTAAAAAAAGAACCCATCAATTATTCTTAGTTACTTACTAAATGCAAAAACGTAACGATCTGGTGGCAAAAAATTATTCAAAACTCCAGTCAGTTTCGATGAAAATTCCTGAAAACTGGGTTTAAAGTGACGGTGTTTAACTGTCGCATTAGTTCAATTTAATTCTACAGAAAAAGTCAAATCTTTTACATTCTTTTGTAACTAACCATTTCGTTAATGCCAATCATATTCTTATTTGTCCAATGAAAAATATTTTGCAAGAAACAAATTTAGAAAAATTCGAGTTTCTGAATATCAGACTTTTTCTGGTCAAATGCATTCCATTTCAAGCAGCAAAGTTCCACTTCTTGAAGAAATATAAAAAATTTAATATAAATTGAAACGAAGTTCAATGCCAATTTTCCTCTTATTTTTTTCAAGAGAGTTGTAATTTCAATTTGAAAAATGATACCACGAAAAATTTTTTGAAGTGGAAATTATAATTTCACGTATCCTAATATGACTGTGAATAGAAGGTTCCCCAAATTTTATAGAGCATTCAATGGGATGTGGCTTTTTATATACAGTATTAGTAAGTGCTGTTATTGGCGTTCGGATTACAACAGATGGAAACTGAACTGAAAATAATTAAAAGATCATAATTGATTACTGTTTGTTGTATCCAAACTCTGACTCAAGCATATCGCAGATACCACGTTGGAGGTCACCAGGCAAAAACAAACCGCTAGGTCTACAGAGAAATAAAAAATAAAATGTCCTTTTTAATTCTCATTCGTTTTCTTGTGTTCATTAAAAAATTAAATCTCAATTTATTTTCGAAATTTAGAAAATTTTGTTGGCGAAATGAATTTTGCAAAAAAATGCTCATTTTAAAAATAATAATTCGTTTAAAATTATTTTTAGAAATCCTTGCGGATACATATTTTGCTGCATTTGAAATTGTTTCGTTAAATTTTAGCCGTACTTTAGATGCCAATTTTCAAAAGTTTTCATCAAGCTAAATCCACCAGTTCACAAATAAGATGTTAAAAATAAAAACCTGTTCATAAGTTGCTGATGGAAATCAAATGGCGAGGACGGCATTGCGAATGGTGACCGTGGCGCAAATCCAGGATCAATTGGAAATTGCGGGAAGAATCCTGCAAACATCATTCGGTTGAATTTTCAAGATCAAATTTGTTAAGCACAACTACCAGCTCTAGATGAAGTAATTAATAAATTAGTAACCATCATTTAATTACGATAAATCAACATAACAGAAGCATGCGAGTTTTCATTCCGTCCATACACCTTAAAGAAGACCATAAAATCCGATTTTCAGATTTTATTCTTGAAGTGGAAAATATTAATTGAAGAGATCACAGCCAAGTCTTCCACCCGAACACGCAAAATGAACCACTGAAAATAACGTGCGGACATTTCGTTGAATCTGTAACACCCTAAAAGTTGTATTACAAATTCTACAAATGATAAAAACGCAATACAGATGGACAAGTATTCATGAATGATTATGATTGACTACTGTTGACTACTGATCCTACACAAAACTTATAAAACTCAAAATTCCCCAAGCTCATTCCATCCTTTTTTTTTTTTTTTTTAATCCTAAGAAGTTCAGCTTTCATCAGACGAAGTGGTCCGTACCTGGCCCACTGAAAGGTCCGAAAGATCCGAATGGTGAGTTTCCTAGTCCTCCAAATGGAAACGAATTCGGCGAACCTCCATTAGCTTGAGGATTAGGTTGTGATTTCGATGGTGATGAGTTAGGCGCTGGTGGCGATCTCTGATTTGGATGTGAGTTGAAAAATGGATTCGTGTCGAACTTGAAAGGTCCTTTCAACGGATCAGGACCAGGTTGTAGGAAAGGAACATCTTCAGGAGAAAATTCATTTGGATCCATGTCAGATCTCATTCCAGGCTGTGGAGGATTTTGAGGACCAGATGGTGGAGATTTTGGAGGAACTTTAGAGAGGAATGGATTGTGACTATAATCTATCACTGTACCAACTCCAGGAATACGGTTTTTCTTTGGTCCTTGAGATGGTTTCGGACTTTCAGAATCCTCGGGTTTCATCCTCGGACCCAAAGGATCAGGTTGGTTATCAGGGAAGAATTTGGGCCCGGGGTTCTGACTAGGAGGAGTATTCTGGTTTGGATTCATAGGCCATGGTGAATCTGGGAAAAATGGAGAAGGTTTTGGATATGGTCTTTGCTGGTTTGGATTTTGTGGTTGCGCCTTGGGAGGCATCATGTCTGGTCTTGGACTGTTCGTCCTTGGATCATAATTATTGTACGGATCCCAAGGTTGGAAACCCGGATAGTATGGGTATGATGGGTATCCTTGGTCTGGTTGTTGAGGTGGTTGTTGAGGTGGTTGCTGAGGTGGTTGTTGTTGGTTTGGCGACTGGGGCTGTTTTTTCGGGTTTTGTCCTGGCATTGGTTGGGGTTGGTTTGGTTTCTGGGGGTTGTTCCAGGGTTGGGGGAAACGTGGGTAAGGTGGTTGGAAAGGAATATACGGAGGGAACTGTGGGAATTGCGGGAAATTTGGATAGTTGGGGTAGGGATAGAAATTTTGTGTTGGGTCAGGTTGAGATGGTCTGATGGGTGACATTTTACTGGGAGTTTCAGAACCAGGTTTTTGGTCCTTCGGTTTGTCATCGGGTCCAGGAAGACCATTTCGACTGCCAATGTCTGGTTTGGGAGTTGTAGATGAAGACTTTGGATCCTTTGGATTTTTTGGTTCCTTTGAATCTTTTGGGTCCTTTGGATCTTTTGGATTTTTTGGTGCGTTTGGATCTTTCGGCTCTTTTGGATTCTTCGGATTAGACTTATTAGTATCTGACAACGGATCATTTTCTGTATCATAATCTGGCTCTTCGCCATCATAATCTGGTTGTTCTGGATTGTCGTCATAGTTATCCTCGTTAGGATTTTTCGTAGTGTCATAATCATCATAATCGTTGGTGTCTTCCTCGTCAACAGGCGTAGTAGATTTTTTATTGGATGGTGTGGTACTGGGTGTTGTGGAAGAAGTGGTTGTCGTCTTCATTGTGGTACTGGTACTAGTAGTAGATGGTGTAGTTGCCTCCGTAGTCGTAGCTTCTGTTGTAGGTTCTGTCGTAGGTTCTGTCGTAGATTCTGTCGTAGTATCAGGACCTTTGGTTGTCGTCTTGATCCAGATCGGAGTTGGATCAGGTTTCATCCTGTTCTGAGGACGCCTCCTACGATTTGGTTTCCGCCTTGGTGGTTTCTGAGCTGGAGTAGTTGGTGGTGTAGTTGAGTCACTTGACGCAGGAGTAGCACCAGAACTGGGAGTGGTAGTTAGAGCAGAAGTACTGTCAGAACTTTCAGTCGGTTTTGTTGCAGACGTGGTTGTTGGCGCTGTGGTACTCTCAGATTTTTCTGTCGTAGGACTAGTGTCCTTAGGAGTTGTATCCTGAGCTGTAGTAGCATCAGTTGGTTTTGGGGTGGTACTCGTTGCCTCTGTCGTACTTGCTTCCGTCGTAGTTGACTCTTCCGTGGTAGATGGCGCTGCAGTAGTGGTCGTTGAGGTTGGTTTAGCAGTAGTTCTTCGCCTACGCAACGGACGTTTTCGTTTATGTTCAGGTTTTTTCGTAGTTTTCGCTGTTGTTGGTTCTGTCGTTGGTTCAGAATCTGAAGGTTCTGTAGGTTTAGATCTGCCTTCAGGCGATGACGGTTTTTTCGAAGGTTCAGGTTTTGGTGTTGTCGTTGGTTCTGACTTTTCTGTCGTCGTAGGGTCTTCTTTTGGGGTGGTAGCTTTTTTCGTGGTTGGTTCTGTTGTCGGAGCGGGGGTTGTGGTAGGGATGGTTTCAGGTTTCTCTGTCGTTTGGGGCGTGGTTGGTTTATCTTTTTTGGTGGTAGGTTCAGTGGGTTTTGGTGTGGTGGATTTATCTTTTTTAGTGGTAGGTTCGGTTTTGGGTGTAGTAGATGATTCTTTAGTGGTAGGCTTTTCGCTGGTTTTGTCATCGGAACTCTCGTCCGGTGGTGGGGTTTCGGTCATATCGTATCCATCGTCGTCGTACTCTTCGTCGTACTCTTCTTCGTCGCCTAATTCAGCGTTCGCATTATCAGAATCAGGCTCGGCTTCTCGTTTGACAAAACTTAAAGAAGCAACATTGCTATTTGCGAACTCATCGTGCGCTGCATTTTGTAAATAAACGCCACCTTTATAAAGAAAAATCAATGAAAGTGACATGATTTTGAACTTACCATATAAAATTATTTGAAAAAAAAAAACATCCCATACAAATGTAATATTTATAAAGTATACAAAAATGTCTGTCCGGTAAAAAGAAAGACTAAACATTTCACATTCAATTATATATAACTCAAAAAATGGAATGTAAAAAAGTCACGTACAAAACACAGTTCTCTCCATGAATAAAGTATTCAATCATTTTGTATTTGCAAGTCTGAATCACTTTTCATTTTTTTTCCATGCGTGTAAAGAAGTTTCTTGAAAAAAAAAGAAACACATTCCAAGCTTTAACCAAAATCTCCTTATGCTGAGTAAATTTTTGTACGGATATTTTCACTTTGTTCAAATAATACTAAATGAATGAGCAAGTAAAAAATGTTCGAGTCGAAGTCGCCGTCGATTATTCAAATTGTCCGTTTTGAACAATGTTGATTGAAATCAAAAGATGCAACATAATTGTTGAAGGTTTTATTTTTAGAAAATGTAAAAAATGAATTGATTGATCATCGTTTTCAATAACATCTGTCTGATAGTAAAACTTTGGATATATGAAATCATCAATGTTGATATGAACTGTGAAAATTAAGAAATGTTTGAAAATGGAAGGCGCATCGAAGTTTCTGCTGACACTAATAGGAAAAACTAGTTGATATCTGAGAAAATCTCGATACGGAGAATTCGAGACATTGCATAATCATCGATGCACAAGCAATGATCTTGAATAGTAGCTATTAATCAGATGACCCAACAATCATGTAAATAAACTGAATCCAAGACTTAATCGAAACAAAAGAAATTATAATCTTTTCAGGATGTTTCAAAACTGACAATCCATTTACAAACACACACTAAACAAAATGAGTCTTATCGCATTGTGTTGACGTTAATTTTAACTACGTTAAAAAAAAAAAAAAAAATTTTAACTCGCATATGCGATCGACAAAAGTCTTTTATTTTTATTCACCTAAGACAAATCCACCCGACCAGTAAACAACGTATTATTCTCAATTTTATGGTTTATATTTATAAGTTTCAAACTATTGTTTTAAATTCGAACAAAAAAAAATTTAACAAAAGATTAAATTATTCTTTCAAACATTTTAAATAAAAAAACGGTGCATTGTTTAAATGCACTAGAATGTATTTAAAATTTAGTTTAAAGAATTGGTGAATTTAAAATTTTGTTATGCAATGCGCTCAATCAAATTGAAGTTTGAAAATCACGAAGGAAAATAAATCGATTAAAAATGTCGATGCAAATTGTACATACCTGGATTTGGTACTCCTGATGATGACTTTTTGTTATCCCCGGTTTCGGCAGACACAAATGCAAGCACCACTAGAAAAACGAACCCTTTAGAAGTAACCATACTTCTAAAGTTCGTTGAACGTTTCCAACTGAATTTCCAACTCCTTGAAAAAAAAATACCCGTGTAATGTTGCGCACGGAGTTCGATACAGAATGAGTTGGCTGAGTTGTTGTGAAGATCTTATATACTTTCGACGCTGACGCTCAGTCTGTCGGATCGTTTTCACGGATCATCGCTTTTTTAAAAAGTTGAATCCAAAATGCTTTTGTGTTATTCGTCATTTCTCTTTGTTTACACGCCAGCTTTCGAACCCAAAAGTGTAAAAGGTACATTCGAAAATTGCGAAACTCTCAGAGCATGTGCGAAAATGATACACTGACTTCAATTTGTTCTGCACTTTTCGCAAGTGTAAACATGATTTGTTCAAACCAAACCCAAAATTACCGAAACTGCATGAAACCGTCCTGCTAATAATCGTCCGAAATTTGCGACCAACTGTTTGCGTCGAAAGTTACAAAGTTTATTGTTAAAAAGTCATTTCAACTGTCCAGCAAATAACGATCGCAGGTCGGAAATGAATCGAATGAAATTTTGTCATCGTTCCACAGTTCCCATTGTTATTTGAGAGGAACTTTTTTATTCAAATATTATAATATAATTTTTTGTTAATTTTTTTCATGCAGCTTTGGAAATCCGGTGACACATTCGCCCGATGATAAAATTTCTTGAAATTACGATTATCTTTGTTATTCTCCACATTTTCTCGGACAGAGATGATTTGCTGAAATAAAATCAAACATTTAGTTTGATTTATGAAAAAATGTTGTTAGAAAAGTTCGACCGGGGAAAGTTTATTTCAAAGAATCATACAGAGATAATTTCACCAATGTTTGCATTTAAACAAAAAGCGAAAATGCAGTCGTCATAGCGTCTCTAATCAAAAAATGATAACGGTTATGCAATAATTCAGAAATGAATCTTTTAAGATGAGTCTTCTTGTTTCTAAGTAAATTCGATAATGATCATTTAACGGATGTAAAAGAGAATCTTATGATTGAATCAAG
This sequence comes from Trissolcus basalis, assembly GCA_025266255.1. Classification (NCBI taxonomy): domain Eukaryota; kingdom Metazoa; phylum Arthropoda; class Insecta; order Hymenoptera; family Scelionidae; genus Trissolcus; species Trissolcus basalis. The sequence continues at coordinate 18,017 of JAAMPD010001089.1, read as the reverse complement.
TTGATGTTTTCAGCACTTACTGCTCGATCACGATCAAATTAGGTAAATGAAAAGTCGAAGTTAAAATTACATAGAATTAAGACAGCTAATCATGAGTAGCTGAAAGATGACGTCAATGGTATTTCCATTGTTTCAGCTGATTATTGCAATGTCAATGTAAGTTTACTGCAGTTGCAATCATTTTATTGATGGCTCGTCCATTGTGGTAATATTTTAGTTCTGGGTTACATCGTGTCTGCAAGTCTATTCTATAACAAAATTTAATTTAACTTTCAAGAAGATTAGGAATAATTAATATTTATTTTTCTGTTCACATGCAAGTTTATTTTAATTAAATCAATTGAAAATAAAAAAAAATGCATTTGAAAAAGCTATATTCAAGATAAGTACATCAAATGTAAATTATAAAAAAAAAATCACTAGATGTTTTTGTAGCGATCAAATAAACTAAATGAAAACCACTCACAAACAGTTTGTAAAAATTAATCATCCTTTAGACGACAGAGAAAATAGTTTCGTGTTTGCTAAAAGCAAATCTGCCAAAAATGAACTTTTCATTTGACTTCAAACGGAACGAGAAAAAATTTGACTGTGAATCTCGTCCTGCCTCTATTTGCACGATCCTATACAAATATTCCATTTTTTTATTCCACTATAAATAAGTTGAATTTCAAAAATACATGAATCCCCATAGAACAAACTCATTTCGTCCGCCAACTTTGGGAATTATTTAAAACAATATTTGATATTCGCAATTCATTTGCGCTAATAAAACACTAACAAAAAAAAAGGCAGTTTTGTAATCTCGAATCAGTATACGGTATAGTCTTCTAAATACCAAATACCCCACAAATCTTAAACCATAAAAAAATCATAAACGTTTCACATAAAATTCTGTTCGATAAGAACATAATTAATTATTGCAAAACCGATAGAACCGTCATTTTGCAAGCATGAAAATATGAAAATAATGCAAATGCGAAAATGTTACATCAAACTATTGAAAGATGGAAAAAAAATTACATAAGATGGAGTTCGATCTTGATCGGCGGCGGTCAATTATTAATGAACGAATCAGTTAAAGTTGCACCGTCTCGGACAATACACTACCTCCTTGTCATCTTCAACTCGTCTATTTCATTTAACATTCAATAGCAAAAGAGTTCCAAATAATTGTTACTCAAGCAACCTTAGCCCAGTCCCATAATACGCCGCGGGATTTCTCAAGGTCATTTAAGAGCTGGCGCGCGCTTCGCATTCATTCAATTGTTTTTCCATCCAACGAAACCGTAAGATCGACATTTGTTTACAAACTCGAGATTCGTCGATCGTTCATCATCTGTTTTTTTTTCTTAATCTATAATTAAAAAATAGTAACAAAGCTGATAAACAATTCTATTTTTGATCCGATGTTATGACGTTGTGATTGAACGGCGCGCAAAATGCGGCGTTTGACATTCGAAAGGAAGATGACCTTGGTAATATACCAATGGGACGCTCTGATACAGTTTGCGGGATCACCAATAACAAAATTTCCCCATCACGTTCGCCGGACTTTCCGAGTTGGCGACAACCGCAAATATAACGTCCGAGGATGTGCGGTGCGCATTTCAATCGCGATTCTAAGGTCGAAGAAACTTGTTCAAAAAGAGCGCGCGGTGTCACGAAACAGTCAGAATAAGCTGCGACATGTCCCGGGACACAATTCGGTCTTTTCTTATAGTTTCTGCGGTTCTGTCGTCGGTCTTGTGTACCGGTGAGTGTCAATGTTTTTTTCTTCTTCGTTACAGTGAACTTTGCTAGTGAACAAAAAGTGAACGGCAAAAAATCATTTGAATTTTAAATTAACCAAAAATAGTTTAAAAAAAAAAATTTTCCAATTTGTTTGAAAATAGATTTCAAATTGTAAGAAAATTTGGTATAGTTTTCGGTGACTCGAATTGAACCGAATGTTTCGCTTTTCTTCGTAACGCGACGAATTCATTTAAATTAGAAATTTTGTTTTAATTACGTTATACAATGGAATTAACAGTTGATCGACAAGTTTTTCTCCGGGGTGAATGGATGGGTCCATTATGCATCTCAGTGACAAGATTACTCGGTCGAAAATTTTTAAATGCTGATTATGCAATCGAGTGGCTATACAGTTAGAAATAAAATCGTTTATTTGATTTTGAAATTGGTAATGCAAACATAAAGGACAGTTACTACGAAAAAAAAGGTCCGTTCAAACCGGTTCCATCAACCGGAAAGCGTGGAAATATTGAACAGCGAGCATTATTTGAACATCATCATAGCCTAAAAATCAATTGTGATACAGCAAAAAAATATAAATCTCATTTGGTGCCAAATATTTCGAACTTCCATACCAAATTTTCAAACAATTTGAACAAAATATAAATAAAAATTTGTCTGTTTTTTCGTTTTTTTAAATGATTATAATTTTTTATTTTTTCAGATGACAGAATTCGGTTTCCTGGTGATGAAACATATAGTAATCCAGCACCAGCCGGACAGGGCAATGACGGAGTCGAATCAAGATTTTTGCCCTTTTCCTCATCGTTTTCTCTGGGACTTGGTGAAAATAGAGGACATTCCATAGGCATCAGCACAAACGAGGATGGAATCAGTTTGTCCCAAAGTACAAGTTTGGGTGGAAATGGGTAAGGTTTAATAAGGAGAAAAGTAATTAATAATGCACATCATTAGCAAAGCAGTTTAGCAATTATTTATTAGAAAAACAATTCTGCAATTAATCAGCCGAAACAATTAACAATTTTATTTTCCATCTTGTAATTTCATTTATCAAATGATCTCTCGCACAATCTTATTCTAACCTTCGCACTACTGTTAGATAAAATTGATAGAAAATGATAAACTGCGCGAATGAGACAAAAATGAAAATCTTTTACGACTCCCAAACGTGTAATAAAGTGTTCAATAAATAAGAAAAAATATCATTTCATAAGAGTTTTTTTCCTATTTCATTATTTGTACAACAAACTTACGCAACGCTCACAGTTAAACTGTATTGATGAATATTTACACGGGTTAGCTCTTTTGCCTGGAACAGGTTATTTTCAATCAAAGATAAATCTTCATCCTCGGCGATTCCGCCAATTAAATCTCGACGATCATTATAAAAAAAATCTAAATGTACAGAAAAACAAACTTGATCATCGCTCATTCAGAGATTTCATTTGAAAAATCATAACGATATTAAAGATGAAGATACACTTTGTTCACACACAATGGTATTTTTCAATCTGAGAAAATTAAACACACAAATTGTAATTTGAATGTAATCAAGGCAAGAGGAATAAAAGAAACAGGTTCGTAAACAAATTCGAGTCACCTCGCCAAAGATAGATTCCGGGATTTTCCAACTTATGTGTCTCATCAAACGTTTAACATTTTATTTTTAAATAGTTTTCTTTCATTCAAGTTTTTAATTAATCCAAGCAACTTAAATCATCCTTTAATTTATTTTTAGTTTTTTTTTCTCTATTTTCCAAACTTTCATTTGATTTTTAATTTTGCACATTTTTATTTTGTTCAAATTTTCAAATTCCATTTCATTTATTAATTTCATGTACTTAATTTTATTTGTTTATTTTGTTATTTTTGGTTATTTTTTCATTTAATTTTTGATTAGTCCAAACAACTTAAATCATCCTTTAATTTAATTCTAGTTTTTCTTCTTTATTTTCAAAATTTTCATTTCATTTTTAATTTTGCACATTCTACTTTGTTCAAATGTTCAAATTCCATTTCATTTATTGATTGTATTCAATTTTTTTGTTTTTTTATTATTTTTTAAAAAGTTTTTTGAGATGTTTAATTATGTTTTTAATTTTCAGACCCCTGGCAGGAAGCAAATCAAACTCCTTCTCCGTAGGAAAATCCGGCCTAGCGGCATCCAATGCAGGAGCCTACAACATTTTCGGACAAGCCGACACGAATTCGAACGCGTTCAGCTTGGGTGATGCAAAGGCGTCGTCGCAGGCCGACGTAAAAGATGGGAAAGTTTCGTCAGGTGCACAATCAGCCGTCGGGAATGAACACAACAGGGTCTCCTCCGGTGCTAACTCGGGTGCTGGACCAAACGGTGCCAATGCTGACGCCAACGCCAACGCTAATCAAGACAACCGGTACCCTAACAGACGATTCTTCGGGCAACGAAATCCAAATGGACCATTCGGTAAACTATTATAACAGTACTAACAACGGTGACTAATGATGTATGTGACTTAATTGTAATATTTAAAAATCAATAAAGAATTCGAGTGTCAATGATGGTCGAATTGATTTATCCAATAACAATTCAAATAATTGTTCTTCTTTAATTGTATTTTTTTTAAATTAATTGTAAAAAAAAACGTGACATATTTTTTTCAATAATGTTTTTGTGGAATGAAATTATTTTTATGATGCTTGAAAATATGTGTTGTAAAAAAAGTTATACCATTAGGCGAGTAACAAAGGTTGTAATAAATAATTTAATAAAAACAAATAATGTATAATTATGAAATAACAAAGTTATAAAAAATGAAGATCAATTTGAAATTATGATGAGTCGCGTTAAAAGTTAAGATCTTTATTATGGTGTATGACTTGATCGTTATATAACAAACCTAACTGTTAAAACGGATAGGAAAATATGTATTGCGACAAACTCCGGTGCCGTTGTTCATCGATGTTCAAATTGTAGCCGAATGCTCACTGACGTAGAGAGAATTTTGTCATTAATTTATATGTTAATTTAGGATACCATCTAAATCGAAACCGTTAGGGAATTGCCGTCTTGCGATTCTCTCTCACCTTTCAAAACGACTACTAAATCTCAACTTCTAATTCAAACAGAATATTTTAACATTCAAACCATAAAAAATACAGCAATAAAAGAAAATACAAAAAATATACATATACAATATAAAAATATAAAAAAGTTGTAAATAATCTGTTATCCATGCATGATTAATGTTTTTCAGAAACTGTTTCTCATTAAGAATGAAAAAATTTAATAAAGGGGAAATCATTTTCATATTTCTTTCTATGTTGCACGTAATTTTGTTCCATTGCAGGTTTCCTTTCTACGCGACCGATCGTCCCTCATCGTGACTCCGGATTGAGAGTAAATGTTGGAAAATTTCACGGACACGCACCGAACCAGTGGCAGAACGGCAACACCGACGTGCAAATACGAAAAGAACGTCCGAACGATTCAGGATTGGAGGTCAATGTCAACAGATACGATCCCCAAAGGCCAAACCAGTGGAACAATGGAAACTCCGGTGTGCAGATCACCAGAGACGAGCCACACGGATTGGATATTAACATCGGGTCCCTCAACCCTGCAGGACACCGGAGGAACTACCAAGGTCACCACCAAGGTCACTCTGGCGTGCGAATAAGCAGGCCGAATCGGGAGCAGCCATGGGACAGGCACAACTGTGGAGGAAATGTCCAATGTGGCAACTTCAATCCCGGTCCACAACACGTTAATCATTTTCCGCAAGGTAATTTCGAGGGGAACCATGGGAACCAGCCAGGACCCTTGCTGCAACCACAGTTTCAGCAAAACCAACCGGGAGGGACGCGAGTCTCAGCAGCCTCAGCGAGTTCCAGTGTTTCCTCATCAGGAAACGGGTTTGCGTTTGGTCACTCGTCCTCGCAGAGTAATTTGGGACACGCGCCATCTTCCTCAACGAAGAACCAACTTCACACTTCGGGCGATGCTCAAAGTCACGCCCAGGGGGCAGCAGCGGGCGTCCAACAAAATGCAGCTGGACAGACAGTGGGTAGTTTCAGCTCTGGAATAATTGCTGGCAGTTCTCAAGGACACGGGCAGACGACCGGAAGTGCAGTTTCGGAAAATGTAGGCGAGCACTCTCGAGGCGAAGTTAATAGCTCGGCTGATGGGCCGGGATCGGCTGCTGGCAACGCGAACGCCGCTGGGGTGTCTTTCAACGATCCTCCAAGTGGCCATCTTGGGGACGACATTATTCCGAGCGAGTTCGTTCGGAGTGGATTAGACGGGGATGAGCCCACGACTGAGAAGGGGAGGGCGAGGGGGGGAAGTGGGATCCGGAAGATCTTGTCAGATGTTAGAGGAGCTGTTAGGGATATTTTGCATCACTAAGATAAGAGATCTCGACCAGTCTGGAGGAGGCTGAATTTGAATGGTCGATAGACGAAGAAGAAGCAATTGGGAAATTGAGATCGATGGAGTTTGCTCATTTGCACTTGTGGATGGTACTTTTTTTTTTTTTTTTTTGAAAAGATGAGATGTAATTTAACTTTGATAAACTTGTGTTCTTGGAGTTTTATGTAATTGAAGTTTATTTTTGAGCGAAATTGATATGGCCGTGACGTTGAGATTGACTGTCAATGTTGTGCGTTGTTCGCTGATAAGAAATACTCGTAGAAACTTTTGATTCCTATTTTTTGTGAAACTTGAGAAACCCGGGAAAAGGGAACGTAGATGCTGCGTATATGCCACGTATCATGCATATATGTACCAGATCAGAATGAATGGAAATACTATACTGCATATATGGCGACATATATATTGCAAATATAAACATTTTGCCTGGGTATCAGTCAGATTTTACTCTTATTTTTCTGGTTATTTACAAGTCTGAAATTCAATAAAAACAACTTTACAACTTTTAACCTTCTTGTTTTAATTCATCCCTCTGATAATGAAATTATTTAATTAGTTACTTTACATAATTTTATGATTCTGTTATGTTTTGGAAAATAATAAAAATAAAAATTAAGTAATTAACTGCATCCTGCATCTTTATTACGATATAATAATTTTGACTATTTTTTTCACAACAATATTCTTTTGAAAAATTGAAAAATTTTATTTGCAAATATAGTTTATTATTAATATTTATAAAAATATTAATAAATGTTGACTTTTTATTTTCTGAACGTCAAAATTCGAATTTGAAGGATCCTTCTTTATCGATAACCGGATATCACGTTGTGATCTTCGAACATCTTACTAATAAACGGTAAGCCAAGCTCGTCGTTAAAAATTACAATAATCCTCAACTTAACAATCAAAATACAAAATGAAAATTGACTAACATCGCATGTTAACAACATTTATTTAACCGTCATGTAATCGTCGACAAATCAAAAACTGAATTTAATCTCAAAAAACGAATTTTCCGCGAAAATTGCAAAATTATATTAGCGGTATGAAAATTTTACAGCCGGAATTTCCTGAAGACAACGCTAATTTTATATGCATTAATTTTTCGACGTGATTTTTCACGAGGAAATTCCCGGAACACCTGAGATGACTGGAGTGATTTTTATAGATCTCAGCATTTTTTATTTACCGAACATAAATGTTCAAGTCGAATATTTCCTCTCAAAGCATATTTCTATTGCACTAAAAAGACTATAAATTTATTCAAATAAAAAAAGTGACAATCAAATTTTTTATCTGGAATATAAAAAGTAGTCGAACGTTTTTCACACGTTTCATTTTCAAACATCAATCAATAATTTGGCGAAAATCAAAAAAATTGAAAGTTCGAAAGTTTTAAAATGAAGATAATAAATAGAGGATGAGTGTACATCAGCGTTATTATAGTTTATATCGAAGTTGTTACACATGATGATAAACAAGTTGCAGCAGCGAATGAACGTGTAATGCATACACTGCTCAAAGTGCCAAGGCTTCGGCATTGACTCATGTATTTAAAAAATGATCGCTGAAGATGTATCAATCTGATACGTACGTAAGCGCTCATCATAACTTTTCAGCGAAAAGTGGACACGTGCTTTGATCGAAAACCAAAAACACCAGTTTCAAGTAAACGGAAAACTCTATCATTACCAAATAGTTCATTCAGTTACATTTTTTTTTTTTTTCTAAATTTGCTCTGCGCCTGGAAAAGCCGAGACGGTTGGATTTTATAAATATTCAACGTAGCATCTTGATTATGATTGTGATTGATCACAACTGAGAATCAGGTTTCGAAAAAAAAACCTATTGAAAATAAACTTTTGATTGCAATTTTTTAAACTGATTTTTAGAATGATTTAAAATTTGTTCGGATGAAATTTATCCGAAGTAAATTGCTCTGAAGGAACAGTCGATCTGCAGACTGTGCTATGTCTATTTTTAGAATGAAAATTCTGAAGGATTTGAACGAGCAATTAACAAAAATATGACGATTGAAGAAACAACACCTCGGGCGAATTTCGTCGCACACTTTTAAGAGTCCAGATTTTTTGTGCCGAAAGTTTTTTTTTGAAATGTGAAATGATCGGTCGTAACTGTAAAGCCATATCGTTGAACAATATAAATTCGAGGGTAAAAAAGCGAGACAGTGATTTTTTACGACAAAATCTGCAAAACTCATGAGATGAGAAAATAAACCAGTCTGGAGCGATTTTACATTCCTTTTTCTTTTGACCGGCGACCACAACGTAAACAACATTTAAACTTATTGTGAAGGTCGAATCGAGATTCATCTTCTCACGCAAAAGGCGTATGCATTAAACCGTTAAAATCCCGTATATTTTTGGACTACGAGTTGTTCTCACATTGTCGATTATCACAGAGCGATAATTGAACTGGTAATTCCAGTACTATTTTTTTCAGCTAGTGGGAAAAATTTTTATTCGCAGAAAATTCAATTTTTCATCTATTAAAAAGTTGCGTCAGATTATTAAAAGATATGATTTGTTTGTAAACACGAATGAATTACAAGTGTTTCGACTTTTTGTTGCATAATTATAATCCAAACACAAAAACAAGCCTGTTGTTTTTGCCACGCGCCATTGTCACAAACATTTTCGGCTCTTGACAAAATATTAAACCCGTTTGTATATTTTCACGAAGACCATTTGTTGTTTCTCAGGAACAAAGGAAATTCAATTCGTGGATTTCCTCTTTCGAAAATTGTACACTTTTGAGAATTTGTTATCATCAACTTTGTATCAACCTGTAAATTTCACTCGAAACTCGTTTGTTTCTCAAAATCAAATTGTTAGATCTCAGTTTACATTATCATCAAACATGCGATCAAATTTTCAAAATAAGTTATCAACGAAAAAAAAAAAACAAAAAAATGAATAAGAAAAATATTTCAAAAGATGAAAATTCCCCCCGGACAAGTTTGCAATTAGAAAAATGATCGGTCGCGTGTTAATTTCATGAAATGTTGTTATAATTATTTGTCGCGCACAATGTGAAATCCCGCGCGACCGATTGACGTTTCGTTGGAATCAAATTACACGCTCGCACAAAACGACTGGTTTGGCCGAGCTTCTTTTTTGCAACAAATGATTCGAGGCGGGATATGACACAGCCGATGCAAATGCGACGTTTGTGAGAGCAAGTTGTTTTGAGTCATTAGTCGAAAAACAGCGCCGGGACGGGAAATCCGAAAATCGACACGAAACGTCTAAATAGGTTTACCTTTGTGGATACGAGACAATGGCACTCTTCGCCTTACTCATTCTCATTACGCAACAGCCTCGAGATCTCCGAGACGTATACCTATAGTAACCTGCAGGATCTAACGTGCATTTGCAGGATCGAGTATATAAAAGCTACTACATCAAATATCAAGCGCAGTATTGTGTCGCGGTTCTTCATCCTCGAACAGTCAACTTTGAAAGATATACGAAATGAGAACTGCGGTAGTGGGTGTTTTGCTACTGTTAGCTGTGTCTCGCAGTTATGCTGTTCCAGTTCTTCCTGAAACAGGCATGTACTTTGACACACATCAATTGATCCAATTCAGTCATCCATACATAAATTCAATTCAGTCATCCAACCCATTAAATTTAATCATTCAATTTAATTATACCAAATTAATGAATGATTAAATTTTATTCTTTTTTAACAGCCTTCATTTACTGATTTCATTTCATTTACACTTTTGTGAAATCAGTTTTATTGTTTTGACAGTTTTATGATTTCATCATTTTTTGAGTTACGAAAAAATGAATCTTAAAATGAATTTCAGTTAAGATTGAATATATTTTAATAGGGTTTCAATAAATTTAAATAGCGTGAGCATTTTTGTATCGTTGAATTTTGTTGTTGATTTCTGATAAATAATTAGCAATGCTGAGTGATAAAAACGGTTTCGAATGCAATGAAACAGTCGATTGAATGAAATTTGCATAACAACAAAGTAATCAAATAGTCATTAAGTTTTGATTGAAAATGAATTGATTGTTGTTTCGTTCGAGTCGATCCTAAAACTATAGCAAAAATTTAATTAGCATATATCACTTGACAGTTTTTGTTCTGATTAATTTAATGGTGGTGACGCCTTTTGTTTTTAAGATGAAAGTTTTTTTTTCATTCTCGAGAGGTTAATGCTAAAACTAATTAAAATTCTGTAATTTTTCCTCTCTGCAATTGTCTTAATGAATAAAATAGAGACAATTTTGTTGTATAATTTTTATGATTCGATTACTATTTCTGAATTGAATTTAATTAGAAAAATGAAACACAAATAAGATAAAGAATTTCAAAAACAAAACCGGGAAAATGTACTATTTGATTTTTTTAATTTCTTTTTTCCTAAATTGTTTTTAATTTTTGTTGAATTATTTCAGAAGAGAACACGGATTCCGGAGAAGTCGTAACTTTGGCGACAGATCTGGTGCCACCGGCAGAGACAGAAACCGGAGAAAAACGTGCAGTACTTTTCTTGATTAATTTGTACGCTGTGAAAAATGTGACTGACGATATCGAAGAAAATGAAACGGAAGTCCTGCAAGATGGCCTTTTGGAAGATGTTCCAGAGATCACAGGTGAATTATTGCATAGCATTCAAATTTATTTACAATTGAGTTTGATGGATCTTTGATAAACAAGGAAATATTTTCTTCAATCAAAACAATTATCGTAACGCGATTGCAACACAATTTTTAAATCTATTCAATGATCACAAGCAAGGAAAACTGCAATTCAAAAAACGTCGATTCTTTAATATTCGAAATTAACTTTTATACAATTCATAATTTATCAAATGTTAGACTTTTATTTATTTACTCATCTTAAATATTTATTTATATTTGAAAATAAATTTTGTTCCCACTGTTTATTTTGACTTAAAAAACGCGGTTGAGGTAATACTTTCAGACTGTTGAAATTTCTTTACTGACGTGTGAATTTCTTAATTACAGAGCCTTTCGCCACTATTCTCTTACTGGTAGAAGAAACCGACGAACAAAGCCCAGTGAGTTTGGAAGATGTTGCAAAAGATTTGGAAGAAGAAGGTTTCAAAGTTGAAAGAATCGAGAAGGATGGCGAGACCAGGGTCATCAAAGTTGACATCGAAGTGCCCCAGGAAAAATTAGGCGAGGGAATTGACAACGCCAGTGAACAAATTTTGCCATCCAAATACGTCCAAGTGAGAAGGAAACGAGAAGCTTGTTTGAAGTGCAAACTCAATGAATTGAAAGCCAGGAAACACGGTTATAACAGTGGATACGGTGGTGGTGGTTATGGCGGTGGCGGATATGGAGGATGTGGCGGAGGATGTGGACAAAGTAAACATTTTTATCTCTTAAAAAACCATTGTCCTAACTTTCAATTATTTCAATTTTTCATTTGAAATTTTAAATTTTGATCTCAATCAATCGATCAGTAAATCCTCAATTTATTTTATCATTGTTAATGTTAAACCAAATTGTCAACTAGTCAAAATGATTTGAATAACAAAAAAGTGACGGAAATATTAATTTTTTAAAAAATAAGTTCAATTGTTACAAAATATAACTGCTACAAAATATCTAGGAATTTAGGAATCAAATTTTGATCATAAAGAAGAAAAATCTTTCTTTAAAATTCGCAAGAACTCAAAAACAGGATTAAAATTAAATACAAAAAGTTGAATTGGAAATGTAGAATGCAATTTTATACGACACATTTTTATTTCAGATCGCCCTGCATATATCCCAGTCCAAGTTGTTCCAGTTCACCAGCCATCTTATTACCCGAACCAAGGATGCAACACCTGCGGCGGACATGGCGGGTATGGCGGGTACAATTCTCAAACTAAATTTCCATTACAATAAAAATCAACGAACATGAATATCAAAAATAAAATCAAATGTTTTTTTACAGTGGAGGTGGTGGCCGAGCAGTAGCCACAGCTCAAGCTTCAGCATCAGCATCGTCTCAATCTCAATACAAGAAATAATTCACGAGTTGCTGTATGGACCAAAAAAGTGTGATAATTATATCTTCATTTGTATGAATACTCTCAAATCGTCTCTCAAACTTTTTAAGTTCTAAATTTTCTGTATTTTGTTTTAATATTTTTTATGAATATAAAACTTTTGAAACAGTTTTTGAATTATTTTGAAATTTTTTAATGTTACTGTGATCAATCTACGATCAAACATGTTCTTATTTTTTGTAAATCGTTTGTAGATTATACTGTTCGATTTTTCAGTGCTTCGATTATAAAAATTTGATTTGGAATTTTGTAACGATTTTGTATTCAAATATGACTACCGAAATTTCGAATCGCAAATGTGAGCACTGAACAATTGAAATGATTTTTTGATATGACAAATAAATACAAATACAGCTGACATCTCTTTTAAAAAATTGTCTTTAAATTATCGCTCCTGATCAAGTTACGCTTTTCATTGTCAATGTGCAAATCGGTTTAAAAATATAAATCAAATAATCCATACTGATTAGTATAGAAAAAATTTTTTCTTGTGTATATTATTATTTATTAAACTGTATCACGTGTCCAGGCAAAACGAAATACTGCGAAGTAAAAAGTTCAGTCATTCTTCAAGGGTTTAGAATTTCCACGCAAAAAATTTTATTTACAAACCTATGTTTTGTTAAGAAAAAAATGAAACTATTAAATTGTTTGGTAAAACCAAAGACGGAATAAAAACTGAAAAAAAATTTTTAAAAAGTTGGATATTTATTTTTAGACAAATATTTTCTTAATCATAATTTTCTAGTCACGATTAATCAAGGAAGGCCATACAATTGTGTTACACGTTCATTGAATAGGTCTCTTAACAATAAAAACACGTAATCGCAAAATTAACATCGATTTCAATCTACGAGCGCAGTTCTAAAGTTATGATTAAGTTCTTGAAACAAAAATTTGTTTCGCTATCAACTAAACTTTTCAAAACAAAAATATTCTTTTCAATTTAAATAGCACTCTGGTTACTCCAACCTACCAATTAAATTCAAAAGATCGAAAATCATTCTCCAACTTTTCAAAACATTTTTGCCACCTTCTCACCTACTAATTTGACCATTTTTGCTCGTCGAAAGTGCAAATGAAATTTCTCTCAATTTCCATTTTAGCGATAACGATTCGCTTTTTCCACTCCCCGGACAAGTTTTTCGATTATCCTTTCGTGTAATATAAATTGACTTTTATCAGCTTTTCTGATTTGGTATGTCTTTTTCACACTCTTTCCCTACTTTCTCATTCGATTTCGAAAAGTTTTCTTGAAAACTTTTGCGGCCTGAAAGTGCAACTTTTTTCGTCGAAAAAGTTTGGGCGAAAAAGTTCATTGACGAGCGACCGGTACACGGTAAGGCAGAATATTAAAATCGGCGCCGTGGCATTATTCCGTTGGAACAGCGCTGTCGAAAGGTTACACATTCATCGAGAAAAGCGGCGGATGTGGGTTTACAGGTCGTCGGTCAAATCGCCGACCGATTGGCTTCTTTAGACTTTTCTTTGTCGAATGTCTTCGATATTTTTCCGGTCGTTGACCGTCGATGGCCGACGAGGCGGCCGTGAGGCTGTAACCAAAGGAGTCTCGAGGGAGCCGAGAAAAACCTGGCCCGATAAAAACTCACCCCGAACGTAAAATTATCGCATCACGACCACCCGCGAGTGAACCAGTTCGAGATCTCTGAATTGCATTTTCGTACAGGCGAATAAATTCGTGGAATCTCACATACAAAATTGCACAGTTAATTTGACAGCTCGTCTAAATCATCTTTTACTTTTTTTCGCATCATTAAAACATCAGACAAAAAACAACAATTTATTTAATCACTCAATAACTTTTTAACTGCACATTCTTGAAAATTAATTTAATTGGTTGGCCTGTTTTATTTGCATTTGAAATTCAGACAGAAAAGTTTATGGAAATTGTATGTGGGAATCAATTTATTACTTTGTAAACAAATTAGAGAAATGGTAAACAGAACATTTTGTGAGTTGCGTTTATGAAATAGAAACGTGTTAGAAAACGATTTGACAATCAACAAATGATCTCGTTGATGCAGATATCGCTCTAGCAACAAACAGCTTAATGCCACTACACTTTTATCAGCCAGTGAATCTTGGTCGGAGATTTTCCAGCGATCGCGACGGTATCTGTTAGCAACTTAATTGTAAACGCATAACACGCAACTATTAACGCTTTTCAGATGACTTCTGACATTCAATCGCGAGTCTGTTAGATGAAAATATTTGCAAAATGCATGAAGATGAAAAAAAAACATTCTCACGCAACTGTATTTTTTATTTTATTACTTCCATTACCATTTCTTCCTTCTTTTTTGTATTTTTGAAAACTTGAAATATAAATGAAAAATGCATGACCATTCTTATTCTTAAATCTCTCGCTAATTATGTTGGCGATTTTTTATCAATCAAAATTGTTTATTTATGAATAATTTTTCGGCTCGTATTTTGAAAAGATAAATCACAATTTGTGATGATTTATTAATTAACAGTTACCCCGAAATTATGTGCAAGTTGATAAAGCGAGGATTTGCATCGAAAATTGTCCGGCAGAAACCGGTTCACATTGTTTGACGAAAAATTATATGCGCGTAAGAGTCATCTGTCAGCGGTGCGAGCATCCCCATATTTTTTATTTTCAATCAGCTAGTAGGATATACACAAGTGCATAAAATCGAAAGCTACGTACGGGTGTACGGACCAGGATATCAATAGACCGTCGACCTTGATTGACAATTAGACGCGGCCTAGATCGCAATAGGATCATCCTGCTTGGCAATTGCATCTATCTAGCCACCACACTGATACTGCGACGTTATGCATTTATTATTCGCAATTTTTTTTCAAACAATAACGTTTATGCTCTTCATTTCGAAATTAATGTTTTTGATCTCGTCAAGATGAAAAATTCAGGTTCAAATCTTTTGCACACACGAAAAATCATTCCTCGAAAAGTCATTTTTTACAATCTTTTATTCTACACTTTTTTACCAATTTTCATAAATCACAGTAATAAAATAAGACGTTTAAATCAAAAGTTTTATTTTATAATTATTTAAATTTTTGGTTTTTTATATGCTTGTTCAGATTATTTAAATTTTTTATATGAACTTTAAAGTGACATAGGAATATTTTAAATTGAAGTTGTAATTAGGATTTTATGAAAACGAATAGAGTAATAAGTTTGATAAGTTGAAAATTATTTCAGAATAAAAATGACATCTTAGAATTTTATTTTTCGTAGAAAACAATCAGGGGAACAGTTGCGGAGTTAAAGTCCAGACAGGTAGCTCTGCTGCAAGGTCCGAAATCGGTGTGGATATATGCCTTGAGTAGTCGCTAGTTATACCAATTCCACTACCCTATACTAATGAGCAAGTCGAGAGTAGGGGCGCCCATAAAAAATTCAATCTCATTCACAAGGTCAGCTGAAAATAAATCAAATTATATTACTTCTTAGATCTTTTATAATAATCGATATGAACAATTTTTATTCTTCTCAACTCTTTTTCGATTTTATTTTTTTTTAAATTGTATTATGTTTTGATATGCAAAAAATATGAAGTATGAAATATGGTGGCAAAATTTAAGTAAAATATAATCTTGAATGGAAACGTGTCAATGTACGATGGCAATTTGCATCGCTGACATCGTGAACCATTTATGTGCAAAATTAAACGATTCGAAGCTGAACGTTTTGCGAAAATGACAATAATTCAAACAGCCATCCCGCTAATGCTGTAATTGTACATCAGCATCCTGTTCTTGGGATGCAATGTTCAATAGGTTTCTATGATAGTAAACCATTTTTATGGACTTTTTAAACGTACGTTCAAGTTGAAAATCATGAACGATCATCGCAGCTATAAATTCGAGATAATACGACTTTCTCAACCGGATCACAAATGCTCCTATTTGAATTCGATTTTATCCTATGAAATAAATCTAATTAAATTATTCCCACTTAATTAAAAAAATTCCCTTGAGATGTTTTCTCCATTTTTCCAAAAAAAAAAAAAATTTATATTCAATTTTCAAACTACAAACTTATATTCAAAAAAATAAATCAATTAGTTTAAATTATTTTTTTTCAAGTAAATATCATTAAAAAAGATTATTATCATATACTTCGAAATTTCTTTTATCTTTTTTCAACTTGGTAATTAATGATTGACATTAATAACGACAATGTTAGTTATTAAAATTGACATATTTTTGCACGATGAAAATTAACTTGAAAGCAAGTGCGATAATACTGGAAAGTGACGTAATTCAAGTACCATCATCGTAGGGGAATCATCTCTTACGGATTGAAATCACCTGTATTATACCTGGCGCATCATCATCCATCGACAGATAGCATGGCTTTGTGAAAGCCCGATCATGACCTTTCGCCCACCGTACATCATCGTTTGATTAACGCTAACGGATTTCCTCCAGGCTCTCATCTCATGAAATATGCTCCTTGGATTCCATCAAACGCTCGCTGCCTTTTTTCCTCGCCAATTTTCAACGATCAATAAAATTCATCATCGCAGGTACTTCACAATTAATCAAAAGATTAAAGCACCGAGATAAACGAAAACTCCACCAATATTAAATTCAATTTTTTTAATCAACTGTTTTAATTTTGTTCTATCGCAAATTTTCACTACAAAAATTTTCATTACCTTCCAAAAAAAAAAAAACAAACAAACAAATAATTAAAAGAAAAAAGAAAGTTCACAAAGATAAAAATGAAATCAAATTGAAATGAGTTCATGGCAGTTCATAAATTCAAAAGGTAAATGAATTTTAAAACGAGAAAATCAAATTTTGGCAAAAAAAAAAAAAAACGAAAAAAAAAGGTCACTGATTAATAGCCCCGGCGATGTATCACGCAATTTCAAATTTGAAGTTAAATTTTGTGCGCCATAAATCAATCGGGACGCGGCGACCCGCATTGTCCACTTTTAATTAATTAGGTATGCAAATTGTTTTAGCGGAATGCTGCAAAAAAGTGCGAGCCAGACAAAGCGTAGCAATAAATGCAACAAAAATGAAACGGCTCGGCGGCGATAATTTTCCTCCGCAGTATCGTTTCTTTATTGCATTCTTTTTAGCGGGCGCAATAAGGGCTCTGTCGGCGAGGTGAATAAAATAGGCACAACCGCAGCCCAGTCCCTGAGAAAAGATGTTGGGAACGAAAAAAAAAAGGAATTTAAAAAACGCATAACGGTAGCTCGAAAGAAGTTTTGTTCATTAACCGAGGATTAACTGCCTGAACCTCGCCAAAGCGAATGGGGCATGGTATCAGTGTCCTTGTGACCGCCCGAAGAAGGCATCCAACCCTCGTAATAATTTCTCTGAAGGAGCATCCTACGGCGTAACTTCCGACGGGATTTATTGTTCCGCTCGTGTGTTCTACATGAAGTACACGAGCGCATCTACGCTAAACGCTTTGTTCGACCGTGGAGGAAGTTATTTGAAATTGTGTTGAAACGAAATGAAAGCCCTTTTTTTGATCCGTTCCACGAAATTGAGGTGAAAATGAAAAAGTAAATTGTACCTGCAAAAACATGTCGAAAAAATTCTACGACATACATGATGCAAAAGGTGCCTCTAATGATATCCAATATATTTAACAATAATATTTAAAATCAACGTGAAATTTGAATTTTGTTTTATTTTTTTCAACTTGAATTCAAACTTAATGTTTGATTAACTAAATTTTCATTCTAAATTTTGAAACTGTGTAGAGAAAATCTTATGGACTTATTTTTTTTTTTTTTTTTT
>JAAMPD010001088.1:14063-29983 GCA_025266255.1 Trissolcus basalis | reverse complement strand
AGAGACAGGAGAGAGAGAGAGAGAGAGCAATCCTTTGCTAAGTCAAAGTGTGCGCTACGAGGCTTCTCTGTAATTGAAAATAAAGTGATAATCAAATTTGTAATCAAAATATATATAATAATATTAAAAGTTGAGTGATTGGTGATTGAAAATAAATAAAATAAATAGACGATCGATGAATGCTGCTGCATTTTTGATGTTGATTGCATTCATATTTACAACTTGGCTAGTAAGTCGGGGGTGTCGTCGGTCATAAGATTAGGTAGTACGTCCAAATAGGATCCTGGTGGAAAGTGTTGTGAGATTGTTTCTAGAGTACTTTTAATGTTATGCAAACTCTCGTTCACATAGTAAATGCCTTCTTTTAGCTGCAAAGCTCCAAGTTGTGTGAGGGATGTGAGAGATGTGTTGTAAAGATCAAGCGACAGTGCGTACGGATGTTTTGATAGAGCGCTTCTTTTATAAAGTTGTTCCTCTGCTTGTCTCTGACATTCTGTTATTATATTTTTGCTGATTGTTTCACCTCTAATCTCAAGATTCCACTGAAATAGAATATTACAAGTTGAATATATTAGAACTAAAAAATATTGATGTACTTTGGATATGTTGAACTTGAACTTACAGATGACAATACATAACAAATGACATTGAGAGCCTCTATGTAAGGTAAAATAAGATTACACAATAATGTAAATAATCTCGTATTTTGCCCAAGTACCAAAAAGCCATCCAACGTTTGAACGACGCATTTCTCATTGTTCAACATGTAAAGCAATGTCTGCCATTCATTGTCCAATTCTTCCTCAGTAGATTCAGAAGAAAATGCAAGTTCAACGCTTAAAAGTTGCCGTAATAAGAGATACTTGTCCTTTGCAGAATCTAAAACAAACAAAGGTGTTTGTTTGTTGTCATTGAAGAAATAGAAATAATAATTTAATTGATTGAATTAAAAGTTACCCTTTAAGGTATTGTTCATTTTGTCAATACTTATAGCTGCTAAAGCTGGTTTAGCAAAATAAGCGAGTGTAGGGTTTGTATAAATGGTCATATTGATAGCAGGGATGGCCACTCTCATTGTCTCATCGGAGAAATTGTGACCCTTGACATTTTTCTTGTCAACATTTTCAATTATTCTGTGTCTATCTTTGATTCTAATTCTACCGGTAGAGTCGACAAAAAGAAGATCTTTATGGGTTTTTAAAGAATCCAAAATGTCGTCTTTTTCTGTTCTATAAGTCCTTTTTATACTGAAAAAAAGCAAAAGAAAACTTGTATTAAAACAAGAAATAAGATGAATGAATTTGTTTAAGCAAGAAATGTTTGTATAACCTAATACTTGAACTCGTAAGTGCGCCAAAACTGGAAACCATGACGCTTTGCAACCATCGAAATTCATCGACCAATTGGTCAAATAAGAAAGGTTCATTGGGTCGCATGAGAACATGTTGATTAAATAATACTGCGACCAGGTTGAAGGGCGTTAGGATCATATTTTTCTTGTGACTGTCGATGATGGAATGAGCAAGCCTCTTGACAACGCTTAAAGGCAGTTTAGCGTCTGGCGATAAGGCACTTTCCTTTTGGATCTCATAGTGCAGAAACTGTTTCGCTGATATTGGAGTGGCAAAGTTAAAGTACATGTCTCCATGGGCATAAGGCTCTCGCAATATGGATAACGATTTTAGCAGGCCTGTCGTCGTCTCTGCAGGTTTCGGTACTCCAAGTAGTTCATAAGTGAACAAAAGTTCCTCCAGGGGACGTTCATAATTTATACTCATTGGAATGAATAAAATATCTGGCACCTCACTTTGGAATATCACATCCAAGATAATTGCTAAAAGACCTGTCAACAACAAATCGTTCATTTTAAAATAGTTTCGAATATATTGACCCCTAAAAATGTCAATCATAGGTACAATTTGATTTGTGCTCGATGGCTCATTGATTTGCATCATCGTTCTAATTAATGAATAATTAGTATTTCACGCGATTCAACCAAATACAAGAAATTTCCATCTATTCTATTATTATTATGCATTAAGTTGTAAACACAATGCAACATTTTGAGTTACAAGTTTTGAATCACTAATTCATTATTATTATGCAGCACGGAAAAATCCAACACAAGTCATTGTTTTTCAACAAACAAACAGATTTAATGTTATTATACCGTATTTTGGGGACAAGCTTTTTTGACTGCGACTTCGGGTTCCCTCGATGAAGAACTCGATCGCCCTGTCGCTATGGCTTACAATCGTCTTCACATAAGCTCGAAAAATTTCCTTGTACAGTTGATCGTTTGAAAAACTGCGTCGCATATAAAATGCTCCGGTTTTTCTTAGCAGCTCTCCAACGATTTTCATTCTATAAAAGTCCATGCCGCTCGCAATGTTTGGCAGTGCCATCTCATACGAGAACAAAATGTACGAAAGCAACACAAAGTCCAGGTAGCTGCGATGTGAAGGCGCATAAACATACTGTACCTGAGCCACTTGCATCTGGTTTTTTATGCGTGAACACTCGATTCGTTTAGATAAATCCCCATCAAGATCCGTTTCAGCACTTTCGTTATCAATAAAGCTGCAAAACAACCAATACATAAACTTATCATTTCATTTCCTTTTTTCCTATTTCTCGTCTCGTATATAAATCATATAACATAAATATACCAATTATTCTGATTATTATTTTTATTATTATTCTTATCAGACTATGCATGACAAGCACAATCTTTTTAATCAATTTATTTTATTATGAAATCACTTGTTCAACATTCATAGACAAAAGTATTACATTTTCTGTGCAATCTATGAAATCATTTTAATTCTTTTTGTTTTTTTTGTCTGTTTTTGTTTTAAATCAATTAACACGGTCGCAATTTAAAATTCGTATTAGTACCTTTATGATTATGCAATGTCTTTGATGGATATTATGCATCATGCATGCACTAGTCAAACACATTATACCAATGTTCACTCGTTCAACATTGTCCGCAAATTTCTTAAAAAAGACGCGTAAAATGATGTTGCAAGAAGTCAAGATAATAAAAAGCTAAGAAAATTATGTCAATAATGTAACACCTATAGTTAACAGTTATGAAGCGACGTATATTTGTAAAAATTTTGTTTTTGCAGGTGAAAGTTCAAATATTATGTATTTGCAGATCAAAGATGTATTCAAGTAAAAGCAAGTGTCATTGATATTTTATTATCATGACTTATCATTTAAACAAAAATAACTCTTGTATATATATATATATATATGTGTGTGTGTGTAATTCGTTTTTGAAACAAAGTGTTATTGTTTACTTTATCAATTGTTTACTGTTGACAAAATGAAAGTAATAATAATGATAAATGTAAGAAATACATAAATGATATGTAGTGAAAATTAAAAGCAAGAAATAGCCGTTCGATTAATCAATAGAAAGTAAAGTCGCTGACGGTTTTTCAATATTCATATAAATAATGTGAAACGGGAAAATGTGTGTAAAGAGAACGCATCGGTTGTAATAAGATGAATATTAATGATGATGATAATAATATAGTAATAGTATAAAATTAAGATGAAAATTACCAAGCCAACGAACAGTGGGCAAATGGTCTTTGCTTGCCATTTCTTTGAGCATGTCAAGAGCCTCAGCAACGACAACTTGACGATCAATTTTGCGTGTATGAGCAAGAGCGTCGATGACATTTTGAACGCTTGCACTATTGAGTACCGCGTGGATGATTTGTCTGCGTGTATACTTGGAGCTCTCGGGTAGTTTATGTGGTAGCAGAGGTGTCATCGGTCGCGATACCCACAGGATGTCGCAGTCTTTACGCCGCTCGGCTAGCAAGTTGACAAATTCCATTGCAAAACAATCAAGTTGTAGAAACAAATTAAATTGGTTAATCAGATGTGCGCGTTGCACATCTTTGCTGCCACTGTTACTGCCGGCAAAGTGCTAGTTGGTCGAGCATACCGGCGATAGCGACCGCCGCTTCGTCATTTCCCAATATGCTAAATTCTACTCCCTCTCCTGCATTTGTGTCAGAGGTCAAGTCTGCTCTATCCACCGGTGTCTTTCTGTTTCTCAATCGTCACACCACACGCCCGCGCCTACTGCTCTTCTTCCTAGCTACCTTTATAACCGCGCGGCTTGCATGCGCGACTATTGCATAACACATCACTCTGCGCACACACACACTCTCTCTCTCTCTCTCTCTCGGTATCCCAAGTCAATATTTATACTTTTTTACCATTTTTTTTATATAACACAATTATCATAATGTAAATTTTTACCATTCTGCTCCAACAAATCACTGTAATACTTCAATAATAGATATATTTATATTTCCATATCTATTAATTATTATTTTTTAATTGAAATAATATGAAATTAAAAATGTATCAAATATTTATATTCAAAGACACACTACTCAATAATAATGTTAATAAGTGTAAAATTGTAAAATAATCTTACATATGAATTTAAAACTGTGTTGTTGACATCGAGCCTGGCGCCATCTTTTTGTTAAGACAAGCAAACTCGTTATCTTGCTCTCGTCTAATACAAGCTTGAAGAACATCACAATTGAAAAATTGTAGTCTGCTGGCTGTCTTTAGAGAAAAGAAAAATTAGTTAATTGAAAATTAAATCAATCAAAAAGCAACAATGTCGGTGGAAGAACTAGGACCGGAAGGTGAAAAATTGACCGGACTGAATAAAATATTCAATAGTCACACCAACAGAGGCCGAGCGAATGTAAGCAACAATGAAATGGCTCCTAACCTTAATATAAGCAACGTTTTTGTATTGCTAAATGAACTGTAATAATAGATATTTTGAATAAAATAAAAATGATTTATTGTAGGTGACACTGGCTACATACTCGGCCGCTGCTTTAATTGGATTATATATGTGGTTAAAGCCGAAAAAATCAGCAGCAACTAGCAAATAGATGTGATCCAACCAACTCGAATTTTAGATGAAACAACATTTCGGACCGTTAAGAATTCATGTAATAATCGTTACTTGTATCTCTCGTCATGTTATTTGAGCAATCAATAAAAGTCTAATACATGAACATTCTTTTCTAACAATCGTTCGGGTTTTCTTTTTTATTTTAGTTTTAGAGAATATTGTTACGTAAGTTACGACCTTGTCAAGGTTATTTGTCAAAGTTAAAACACGACAAATGTTGGTTGAACAGACAATGCAAATAAAAATATTATATGATTATTTTCAAGTAAAAACAACGTGTCGAAAACATTTGATTACTTTTTTTTTAATAAATTACCTCAGTATAAAACAATGATTAAATCCATTTACAAAAGTATATCATCATTATTAACTGTACTTGATTTATACATTTGAAATATCATTTGTTAGGTTGTATAAATCTGAAAAATCGCGGTTCTCATCTTAAAGTAGAGCACATAAAATAGTCATCTGCGTCACTCTGTCTTATCTACCATTATTAGTAGTATAACAAAAAATTCTAGAATTAAATGTTGATATAATTACTATCTATGAAAGATAATTTGGAGTTGATTTTAAATAAGGCATCATCATTAGACTTATGTCAACTCAATGGAGGGACTAGTAGTGATGATATCTGAATAGTCGGTCATGGTGCTCGACTGGATATTTGGAGTAGAGGTTCTGGCCTTTTGTAAAACAGACTGCTCGGTGCTTTTATTTGCGTTTCTAAGTGAAATGGAAGAAACGTCAGTGAGACCTGAGAATTCATGGTGCACGCCGCCACCGGACATATGATCTATGTGTTTTTTTGGCAGAGAGCTGCGCTGTGGTAGAGGCTCCGAAGTCGAAGACGAGTCTAAGGCAGCAGATTCGCGAGTTTTCTTGACTGTTGCCCCAGCCCAGGAAACCTTTTCATAAAGCTGTTTCTCGATGCTGTTTTGACTGTCGCCGCCTTTAGATATGCCCGAGATGCCTGTCAAACCTGAGAGTTCGCTCCAAGTGGCCTTATTGGAAGACTCCGTGTTGGAAGACTCTGACGAGGGAGAGTTATCCGACGTTTTCACCTGGGTAGACTTATTCTCTGGAGGCGATTTTGTCGGAGTGGAAGTATGAGGTGTCGGTATCATCTTTTTATTCAAACTTGACGATGTTAAAGTCTTGTAAGCAGGCGGCGGCCCGGTTGATGATGCTCCGCGCCCAGTTGTGTTGTCTGGTGTATCAAATTCTTTGATCGTTGAAAGATCTTTGTGCTTTCTTAAAGATATTTTTGCATTTCCCATCGGCACATTATCCTAAAATAAATAAATCATCATTTCAATTAGAAACAAAGGAGGCGAAAACATTGCAAGCGGTGATGGTATAGATTGTAAGCTTGAATGAATACCTCACGTGCAGACTCATGATTATACGCTAACGTCTCAATTTGTTTCCCTGAAGAGTCATCATCAGAGTCAGCTTTATTGTTATCATTAGTTTGTTGCGTTAATATTTCATTTATCAAGCGTGAAATTGTATCATCTTTGTTGTCGTTTATTGATTCGTGAATAGTTGATTTGTTGTTGACTTTCTGCTCGGTAGGAAAACGAAGGTCACTGGTTAATTTGGGAATCTTAAGGAAAGACAAATGGGCTAAGGTCTGAGGATCACCTCGCGCATCGTTAATTGAACTAAGAGGCGTTGAAGCTACTACAGGGGATATCTCTAATTCGTGATTGTTTACTAGCTTTTGTGACTCTAAAAGATTTTTCTTCAGCACTTCGTGTACTGCTTCTATTCCTGTCATTAGATCTTGCGCGATTTGCAAGTTGACCGACGTTGAATCCGCTGATGGAATCGAAACTATTTGTTCCGGATCTATAAACACACAACATCTCACTCATTATGTAAATCATTTGTTGTTGTTATTTATTGTATACAAAGAAAAAATTTTTCTTACCCAAACCACGAAGTTTGTTTATTAATTCGGCCAGTGACTCAATCTTTCCTTTGCTCTTTTTTTGTAATTCTTCAAATATCTCATTGATTTTATCCTCTTCTTGACCCCTAAACACTTTACCATGAAACAATTTACACGATGGATTCTCGCAATCACACTGCTGGCTTGTAGAATCTTTAGCAGATTCTTTCCATGTTGTCCTTGTTGACGACTGTTGCGAATTATTGTTGGCTTGAAAAAGTGCTCTTCGTTGCATGGATAATTTTGGCATATTTGAAGCTATTCTCATAGTCCTCGGCGACGGTGTCTCTGGAGAAGACACCGGACTTACCATAGATTTTCGTGTTTTATCTTTACGCTCGTTTCTTGTAGAATCGAGCATTTCAAGAACCGGAGTACTCGTATTTGTAGATACGACATAGGCCCCTGTTTTAACCACTGGCGGAGAAGCGTAAGAAGTCGATGAATCTGATGTTTGCCGAATTTTCAGAATTCGCCTTGTTTGTTTGCTTCTAATTGTGTACGGAGCTCCTTCTTTTGGCGTTGATTGTATTTGTGACATCTCAGTACTGTAATTAATATATATATATATATATATCAAAAATTTGGCTAATGTTAAATTCAAAATAATTTCCAATCATCATACAAACCTATTGTATGAGCTTTCGGCACTCGTTTTTCTTTCAACATCGCTCTCAGTTTTAGGTGAAGTAGCCTTATCTACTGTATGTTTAGAGGTGCTCGATCGCAACTGTTTCGGAGTTGAAACAACACTTGGTTTTCTTCCGTTTTTAGGCGTTTTGGTGGAACGACTAAGCTTGTGTGTTACAACGCTTAATTTCGGCCGTTTGTTTTTAGTTTTTGGGCTAATTTTCAATTGTCGAGCATCAACGTCAATTATAATGTCTGTCGAAGCGGAGGAAACACTACTTCCACTGTCCACGTTTTCAGTTTGTGCGATAATTTTCACCGTAGGCTCAAGTACTTGCTGCTGCTCAGTGCGCACAATTTCATTCAATTCTCTTGACATTTCCACCTATCAAAATAATTATACATTTTATTTCTAAATAATAATATCATGCCAATTAATAACTCATTCAATCAAACTTGGTCTTTTTTTTTTCTCACCTGGACACTTTTATCTTTTGCATCTTCGCTCTGAGCCTTGCCTTTATCAATCGACGTTTGAACTGCCGTTTCCATCACCTCTATTCCCTTTTCTTTTTCTTTTCTCTTTGTTTTCTTTTTCTTCTTCTCATTTTCTAATGAAACATTAATTACTCTTATTTCAGTAGATTTATTTTTACGCTCAGCTTCTTTGTCTTTTTTGTCGTCTGTAAGAACTAAACTAGCGTTCAACTGATCGATCTGTCCAAGTGGTCTCTGAGTTACATTAGAAATACTTTCTGGTAAACTCGTCCCATACTCGACCCATAATTGATACTTTGTCCTCTCCAGTCTCATCAACATTTGTAAAATTTGCTCATAGTGCATAGTCACTTGATTTGGTGATTTGTTAGTGTTGTTATTTGCTGCTACTTCTTGAGATAATTGAGGATGTCTTTGCGTCGTAATAATCCTTTCTGGAATAGGCTCGTCAAAATTAACAGTTGTTGGTCGTTTTGTTCGCATAATAGTTTCCAATTCGCGTTCCATTTGTTGTTGACGTTTTCTTAATTGTTGTTTCTTCCTTGCTGGATACATATGTAGGTCTGGAGCCTACAATCAACATTGAATAAATTTTTTATTCAATTTTTTAAATTAAAAAAATCACATTTGTAAATATATACTAATATATACTTTGGGTGTCATTGTTGCTTTGAGCTTACGCTCATCGCTTTGATATTGGTCCAATTTACGCAAAAGTTGATCGTAATCTCGACGAACACTTTCTCGTAATAGAGCATCTCTTCCTCGATTTTTAGCTGCAGCTTTTCTAAGATCGCTTAATTGTGAAAAATAACTCTCCGTGCGAGTGATATCTCTTGCTTGGTCCTCCGCTCGAGGCTTAACAAATATTATACAATCAAAATTATTATTCTGAATGAATGCATATGATTTTGAAGTGATTAAAATAAAAATACCTCTGTACGATGATTTATTTTCTCCACAACTCTGGATGGCATAGTATACTGATCCTCTCTTCTCGTACTCAAATCATACATATGAACTTGATTTGATACTGGAGTTGTATGCACCTTTGCAATGTTACTGGCCACGGTTTCTCGATTACCTGATGTCAATTCTGACGACTCTTGACTGTTTGAACTGCAAATGCTTGTGTTTTCTTCAGAAGTGGGTTGGCGGTAATCTTCTGGATTGTAACTAAAATCACATATTGATTACATTAGTTGTTGTAGTTGTTTTTGTTAATTTAATTTTTTACGTATGTATGCAATTATACCTAGCTATTCTGTCTGCTTTAGATACAGAAAGGTTAATAGTAGGAACTGTTCTACGAGGCTCTTGATCGTCGGATTCGCAAGATACTATTGTACGTGGCATACTAGTTGTATCAACGACGATATGTTTCAAACCCTCTGACCGTCTTGAATGGCTACTGCGTTGTGGCAAACATTCACTATCATCTTCTCTTTGATGATGCTCAACCATCACTGAAATTTTTTTTGTAGCTTTTTCTTTCGGCGTGACAACATTTCGGCTCACATTGTCATCAGTCTCAGATGGGCATGAACTTATTCTGTCATCATAATTACTAGACATCTTCGACAACTGAGAAATCATAGCAGCACGAACATTTTCGGACTCTCGAATATTTTTTAGTCTGTTTTTTGTTGTGCATCGTTCTCTTTCTTTTTTCTGAAAACAAAATTACAATTTAGCAATGATAAAATAAACAAAATATCAATTTAAAACGATTTTTGACATTATACTTTGTTGCTCTCTTTCAGACGCCTTGTTGCTTCACGTCCCCTTTCAGCAGCAGTAATCCTATTTCTCTGTTGAGCAATTTTTAAAACTTTATCAACATCAGGCTGTCTTGCAGCAGAGATATGAGCTTGGCCAATATTCTCCATATCATCTCGATACTTTTGTTGTAGGCTCTCGAGTCTATGATTGTGCAACAATCGTAACTCTGAATCTTCATCATTTTTTAATCTTTCCAATTCATCTCGCTCTATTAATTTTGCTCGTTCCAAAATTTCATTAGTCCTTTCTTTCGACTGATGACGAACCTACAAATTAAATTTGTTTGAATCAGTGCACGGAGAAAAATTTCATCGAAATATACTATGAAAAGCCGTAGAATTAGTCGACGATTCAAAACATCGTTTTAAACTATGAAAATACATCGTATTATTCAATATAAACATTGTATAGAATGATGGTGCGCAGCCATAGAATCATTCAATGAATCCCTACAAGTGTACAAAATTTCAAGTCGATTCAACTCTCGGAATATTATTACTAAAAAAAGTGCAAGCGTATGATAAGAGTTTTCAAAAAAAAAAAAAAAAATTTTTGTAATGAATTAACTACAGAGAATAAAAATGTTGTTATAAAATGTGATGGAGTTTTTTAGTTAAAAATATGATTAATGTGTATACAACAAAGAATTGTTTGGAATACGCGTAAACATACCTGTTCTAAACGTAACCTCTTGCGGCGTTCGCGCTCACTTTTCTTCAGTTGCTCCAAGTCCGATAAAACTGTCCGCCGTTGTCCACCAAATTGGTTTTTCGCGACTGTTATGTTGATGGACATTGCGAACGAAACTTAATTATTATCATTAGCGTTTGATATAAAAAAACATCCTGCACTGAAACGGACAGAACTCGTCAAAATACAAATTTCGGCAACAACCAATCATGGCGCGCGCGTGCGAGTAACAACGATCATGCGCGCGATTGGTACTGCTGCCAACCCAACCTAATACTACGTTAGTATTTCTATCGAGGATATTTCATTTTTTTGTCCAAAAAAACTACACACTATTTTTCTACTCTTTTATTATTGCACTCTCAAATACTCTTAATATTTCATATTATGAATCATATCATCCATGAAAATTTAAATAAAAAATATACATATTTTTGATATAAATTGTCTATATATTTCTCTTAAGTTGCAGGCTTGTATTTTAGTCATTTTATCTTTTTCTAGCAACATATCAGAGAAAAGGTAAGAAAATTAAAAGGGCTGAATATTTCTTCCGCAAGAGGGCATGTTATATTCTCTTTCACATACTCTGTCTCTCTCTGCTTGCAACTCTCATTTCATCGCAGCTTCAGAAACACAATAGTTTACATTTCGATTTCAACTTGCAACAAATTATTTGAACATTTGTGGAATTTAATTTTCTTCCTGATTAATATTCATCATATACTAAAAAGTAAGTATGTCATTTGAATAATAAATATTAGTAGTGATCAAAATGATTCAAATGATGAGAAACATTAGTAATGAAGAGCTATTCAAAACAAAAACTTGATGTTGATATATTTTGTTTGTTTATTTGTTTTTGTTTTTTCCAAACAAATAAAATTTGAGAGAAAAAAATGTAATTTTAAAATGTTTTTGATTACATCAGATGAAAAGAGCTTTTTTATTTGGTGTTTTTAGTATTATAGATGATGAAGATAGTTTGTAGGTTACCTTGTGGTAATGTTTTCGAATAATTAAGCGTTCTTTGTGACTTTTGTATGATTTCAGTTAGCAAGATGGTTTAAGCTGTGTATAAATGTCGGATGGATGTATTATTGATAAAAAAAGATTGGCATATGCAGTTGCACAATGTTGTCAGTATTCAATTATTTAAAGAGGATATTTAGTTGGGCAGACGAAACTCCGCGAAAGCGTCGAGCGTCAAGCGATCTTACAGAGGTTTACTACATAAACCCAAAAAAACAGTGCAAGCAACAACAGCAGCAGCATCAGAACCTCCGAATGAATTATAACGAACTGGAAGAGGATGATGGAGTAGAAATAATATCTGAGTACATATCACCGTCGGCTCGTCGTAAAATGATGATGAACGGATCGCACAATTCAAAGGCCACGTCGTGCACGCGTCGGCCTCGCGCTTACTGCGAGAATGACTCGTTTCAGAGTCTTGCAGCGACATCGAGAATCTTTCGGCCTCCGACAACATTGATGAGCACGGCAATGATGTTGGACAAGAAAAAGTACAACGACATGTTGCAGAGTTACCTACCCGAGAAGGAGAAGCAAATACGAATTATGCGACGAGAAAGTGAAAAAGAGCCCATTCAGGAAGTGGAGATCATTGAGTTGGACCAAACTAGCGTTAGTAAGCCTAAGTGGCTTGTAGTGCCGTCAGAGAATAAGAGCCGATATCGTCAACCGATAGCAATTGTTCAACTTGATGAAGATGTTGTGATTGAGCAATTGGCAAACAACAACAAAAGGACAACAGAGAAGCAAAAGAAAGCCGAGGCAAAGTCGTCATTTACGTCTGAGATTCGTGTCAACTCGCTGAGGGATCAGATTGCAAAAAGCAAGTTTCTGCAATCAAACTTGACAGATTTGATTGCTAACAAATACAACAGTAGACAAGAGTCAATCAAGAAACTGACAGTTGAACAGGAGCGAGATGCAAGTGCAATCGCAAAATACAATCAAGTGAATAGGGATGCAAAACTATCCAAGTATTTGGAGAACACGTTGCGTTTGTGCGAGCCTTTCCTTGATGATCAACAGGATGAGGAAGACGAGGAGCCCGAGTTGCCTCAACTCAGCCCTCAAATGCTCAGGGAGGTAACTCATGCGTGGTCTGACGGATCCCTCGATGAAGTACTTGTGAGCAATTTTGGTCTCAGTATCAAGCGAAGAGACATGCAAACCCTTGCCAACCTCAACTGGCTTAATGACGAAGTCATCAACTTTTACACAAACCTGCTCATTGAAAGAGGCAAACTCGACAAATTTCCCAATGTTCATGCAATGAACACTTTCTTTTATCCGAAACTCTTGCAGGGTGGCCATGCAAGTCTCAAACGATGGACCAGAAAAGTTGATATTTTTTCAATGGATTTGATTGTTGTTCCTGTACATCTGGGTATACATTGGTGCATGTCCATCATTGACTTTAGAGATAAAAGTATCAGGTAACAAATCAATTGTTCTTCTTATTCATCATAGTCTGCTCATCGTTCATCATTTATCATTTATTCATACATTCACAGGTATTACGATAGTATGGGAGGAAATAACCAATTATGCTTAAACACACTTCGCAAGTACCTCGAAGATGAGAGTTTGGACAAGAAAAAGAAACCGTACAACACAAAGGATTGGACTTTGCAAATAGTCAAAAAGATTCCTCAGCAAATGAATGGCAGTGATTGTGGTGTGTTCTCTTGTATGTTCGCCGAATACATCACAGCTAACAAAAAAATCACCTTTACACAACACGACATGCAATACTTCAGACACAAAATGGTCTATGAAATCTTGCATTCGAAACTCTTATAATTCGCTAATTTGACTCAACATTATCCCTCGAGATATACATCCAAAATTTGATTCTTTCGTATTACAGTACATAACAACACATTTGTATTTCACCTCCAAATACGAGACTCGTGGATGCAGGTGAAAACTTTTTCGTTCAAGTTCAACCAAAATTATTATCTAAAAACTTACAAATATAACAAATTTGAACAAAAAAAATAACATGTTAACGTACATTTGTTCCACATAAATATGGAACAATTTTCTGTAATAAACTATTTTCTTTTTGTTGTTGTTTTATTTGAATATTTTCAAGTGTTTTTGAGACTATTAATTTAAATATTTTTGAATACTCAAGTTGTAATTAAGTTTACCAAGTCATGCTGTATGAATGTCAAGTTTTGTGCATAAAAGTAGCGTGAACTATCAAGTTCTGAAAGAATGAGAGAGAGAGAAAAAGATTTTTTCATAAAAAAACTAAAAGAGCATCAAAGTGCGAACTAAATCGTGAATAATGTGTATGCTGCAAGTTTCATCAGCAAAACAAAATGTATTAAATAATGTTATATTTTTGCCCTTGCTTTGTACTTCTAATAAAATTTTGGTAATATAAATATTTTTGGTATAATATAACAGAAATGGCTCGATCGATTTGAACCTCCATTTGTTTGATTATTATATTCATATAAAAACAACTCTGAATGAATAAAAAATGTTGACAAGGGTATAAAAATGAATGTAACTATATCGTGAAATATACAGATTGATGATTGAACAAATTGAATCTTACAGTACAAGAATACAATGATACATATATTTATATATAAGGGATCAGAGTGAAAACAAATAAAGTCAAACTCGGATTAAAAACAATGCATATTTATTTATTTGAAAAAGCGGTCAATTTTAAATTTAAATCTTATTAAAGGCTGCAATGTCGACGGACTGTACATATTCCTCAAAGTCTTGTATTT
The DNA here is from genome assembly GCA_025266255.1 of Trissolcus basalis. Taxonomy (NCBI): domain Eukaryota; kingdom Metazoa; phylum Arthropoda; class Insecta; order Hymenoptera; family Scelionidae; genus Trissolcus; species Trissolcus basalis. Next base: position 15,669 of record JAAMPD010001088.1, on the reverse strand, counting down.
TTTCTACGAGCTCATCAACGGAGACCTTCTCGTCCTCAACAACGCACATGATTTGGAGTTTTTTGATTCCGTAACCAACTGGCATCAACTTTGCTGTAAAAGAAAAAAGAGTTGAGTACACATTGATTTTTGTAAAAATAATAATTCTATTCGAATGTGGTTGGAAAATAACTTACAAGCTCCCCAAACAAGACCATCCATCTCGATGCTCCTGACATTTTTTTCCATTTCTTCCATGTCGGTATCGTCTCCCCAAGGTTTGACATCAATGACGATGCTGGATTTAGCCACAACAGCTGGCTTCTTCGATTTTTTTTCATTATAAGCCTTTAGTCTTTCCTCTCTGATCTTTGCAGCCTCTTCATCTTCTTCATCAGATCCAAACAGATCGACATCATCATCTTCCTCTTTTTTAGCTGGTACAGCTTGTGACAGTGGCTTTTTCTCACCAGGCAGAGATTTCAAGTCAAAAGATTTGATGTGATTGTACCACCGTAGAGCATGTGCGTTTGATGCTGCAGGAGCCTTACCCAAAGCTTCAAAAACCGCAACATCGGCTTGAGTTGGTTGGTAACTAAAATAAAATCATTTTTTAATTCTAAATATTATATCAATAAACAATCTTAACAATTGTAACCTAATCATGGGCAACATCCAAATCATAACGACAAGTTTGTCCTAACCTCCAAAATTTTTAGTTCCAATTCATGAAGTGAGGTTAACGATGTAGAAACATTGATGTTTGCATCTATATATAATTCAACTTGAACCATGATGGAAGTAAAGTATGAACAATAATTTGCGTCAAAATTGCAACCAACAGGTCAATCGACATAATAAGCTCTAATTCAATATGTTTGAATTAAACATTTTTAATCTGGACACACGTGTCACTCGACATAAGGTGAACAATTCATTTTTGATACTATACTCACCCTTCGATATAACTACGGTCGGCGAGGAAACCATTCAGTTCCTTGATGCCTTTTTCAGTTTTCAAATCACCGAAAGCCATTTTTCTGTTTCTTCACTGGTTTTACTTTTTTGCAACGTGCAACAATGTCAAATGAACTTGAGCGGTTCAGAAATGTGAGCGCGAATTTTCGATCTGAACTTCCGTCTTCTCGAGAAGCTGCACTCACACACACACAAAAGAACGTGACTTAGATGCCACTCACTAGTGGCGTTAGTTGTGCGTTACTTTGCAGTAACGCGATAAGAACAAAACCGCGAGATGGCGGTAGCGATGAACAGAGCGCGATAAATGTGATTCAACTTACATTTTATTCAGTTTTAATTTATTGAATTACAAATGAATACTAAATGAACAAAGTATTATTATTATATTTGCTGAATAAATGATTATGGATGAAGTATATTTGTCTCGGTAACCTCCCCCGTTTTTAAAGTAGTAAGCTCCATTGCGATATCACCTTAATAAAGGAGTTCAATTATCATGCAAATTATCCCTGACAAACCAAAATATAAACCCTAATATAGAAATTTAAAATAATATACAATCATTTTATATAATTAAAAATATATACATTTCAGAACATAATAAATATTTCTATTTTCATCCGTGAGCAATATAAAAAACAATTTT
>JAAMPD010001088.1:0-14055 GCA_025266255.1 Trissolcus basalis | reverse complement strand
CGAAAATATAAACCCTAATATAGAAATTTAAAATAATATACAATCATTTTATATAATTAAAAATATATACATTTCAGAACATAATAAATATTTCTATTTTCATCCGTGAGCAATATAAAAAACAATTTTTGGTCTTACAGGATCGTCAGGATTTTATCATAAAAGGATTTTATCTCTCCAGCTAAATATATCAATCATTTTAGAGCATTTAAATAATTCCTAACAAATATATGGAATAAAAAATTATTATCAACGTCCTTATTGCAACATCACTTTTTAAAAATATCTTAACAAACAAAATTCAAGTTTCAAACAAAATTACTATTATTTTATCAACTATAAAATTTTGTTCAGATCATATTATCCAAACGCTGAAAAAGATGATCAAAAATATCAAGCGAATCTTCTCTGACTCATTTAATTATCTCTTTCTTATTTAAAAGTTTCCAAAAAGCCTCCAATCTAAATAATACACTAAAAATTGAAAGTTGTTTTAAAAAATTATTTCTGTGTCTCATAATTGGTATACAAAAATTAATACATCCCCATAGTCGTAACAGAAAATACCATCTATTATTTTATTAAGAACTAACAATTCAACTATAAACAAATTTATCAATAAACCGACTAAACCCTAAATCGTTAAAGATGAAGAAAATTTGCTTACACTATACAGGGTGGTCTAACAGTTGCATAATGTCAACTACGAAGGATCTTACAAGAGAATAGTATAAAATTTTCTGTTTATTGAGTGTACAAAAATACATTTCTTCCATAATAATGACATTTCATTATGATCATAAATTTTTGAGCACCGATAACAATGTTCGTTTTTACTTTTTAAACAAAACCCATGACAGTGAAGCCACTCTTTTGTACTTCAATTTTGCAAACAAAATTTCAGATGCTTTATTTCCATCGACAATAACTGCAGCTGAGTCTCGTCCAGTCAATCGCGCTATTTTGTTCGCCAAATGTTTGATTACGATTTGAGCGTATCCCTTTCGTTGATACTCTTTGAGAGTCTGCGGACTCCCCCAGACTTACAACTTTGTTACAAAGAATAACAATTAATATATAATGTTTTTATAATACTATCATACAGTCTAATTCATTACAATCACATATCAATTAATGAAATTGTGAATCCTCGAAATCATTTTTTTTAATCATCAAGAGACAGCAGTATCACGGGTGAAGTACAAAAAATGATGAAACAGAAGACGATTCAATATCATGGATTAGATTGCATTGTTGTTTGTATCCAGTCAATGTGGTAGTTAACGTTAATCCCTACTTGAAACACTTCAGACGCCACTGATGCTATATGAATACCAACCAATTCTCCATTAGCATCAACCATAGGACTCCCACTATCACCCTAAAAATAAAAGAGTTATATAATTTGATTTGTTATATGATTATGAGTTTGATATTTAGTCTCAATCTTTTTTCTCTTTTCTTATAAACTAAAATACGATTTTAATAATAGAAAATTACCGGCCGAGTCCTCTTTTCTGAGTCACCCATGTGACAAATAACAGCTTGACTATCTTTGATTGTATGAAAATCTCTGAAATGGTCTTTGCAATTCAAAACTTTTGGTTTATAATACTTCAGACAGGTTATACTTGTATCATAAGCGTTTGCGTAACCAATCCCAGTCACCCTTAGTTCATCGTTTGCGTTAGCACTGTGGTTTGCAATTGAAATTGGTTTTATCTTTTTCGTAATTGGAAACTTCTTGGCTAACTGAAAAATGAAAACCATGTTGAGGTTCAGTAGAAGTGTAATTCAAACGAGTTAAGAGGATGTCTAAGCCAATGGCGAAGTTCAAATCCTGTTTTTGGCGGGAAAACCAATGTTTGGTGAATTTCGCCAAAAAATGGTACAAATATTGACGACATTCATAATCATACAAATCTTTGATCGTTTTAGAGTATTTTGGAACAAATACCAAGACAATTGATTGTGAAATGCGATCACAAGTTGTGACCGCGTTTTTTCTGTAAATTCGGCATCTGCCAAACCCACCTCAAAAACGCGGTCACTAAATATGATTGCATTTTACAATCAATTGTTGCATTTTAAGTTTGTAAATAATATATAAAAATGAGAGAATTGTATGATATAAAAATTAGTAAACAACTCGTGTTTACTCTCATTGAAAAATAACAAAAACAAAATTTTTACACCAATGTCGGTAATGTAGGTCGCACTCGACTTAGACATCCTCTTAATAGCTTGGAAATTAATAATGATATAACAACTTGGACATTTACAGTTATTAATTCTTGAATTTTATGGTTTCAAGTTTGAGAGTCATTTTTGGATTTAAAATATAAAACTGAGTTATTTTTACTTCGATGTATTCTTGTTTTTATTTTTTTTTTATTTTGAAAGTTTACTTATTAGAAGTAAATGAATTGAATATGCGTAGGCAAACTACTGTAGGACTGTTTCTACCTTTTTTTTCTCTATGTACAATGTTATATGTCCTAATTCTTTATACTTTAATTATTCGAATCATGTCAAACAAATAATATATAAAGTATTAAAATTTATGCATTTAAAAGATTATACTTTTGGTTTAATAACACATTCAAAACTAAAAGAATTAAAGTGTGAAATGTCAAACTATTCTCCCTTGATTTTTCTTTCCGTTTATATGAACCGAAAAAAAAAATCAAATTGTTTACATAAACATTAGCACAAAGATATTTTTTCAGGATGTACCATGTAAAACACGGTCTAAGTGACCAGTTTCCATTTGCCAAACGTAAACTGTGCCGTCTGAGCATCCAGCGATCATAAAATCATCGAGAGGGCGCCACTTGATGGTAACTATTGGAAACATGTGACGCGAGGCCAGGACGACACACTTTCTTTCGGCGAGTGATAATAATGTAACGCTGTGATCTGATGCTACGCTGCAAACACACTTTTGTATCCTGGGCTGAAATGTACAATCACAAATGTATTTATTATTATATTTATTATGAAATTATTGAGTGAATATGAAAATTTAATTTCACTATTACTGATTACTTTTCCTTTCAGCCACAGTATTAATATTCTCTGAAGTTTTTCCCAAAAGGTTTATAACTGCTTGCAAAGTTACAACGTGTAATTTTATTTTTATTTGTTATTACTTAGGAGCAGTTGACAGAAAAATTTTTTTCATATGCCAGAGGTCGAACTTACACTGCAGTTATCCGGTGGTACCATGAGCTGGGTTATTTCACCAGCATGAACGCAGAAACGGTGGATCAGATTTCCGGTGTACAAATCCCAGAGACAGACGGCGAAATCAACTGAGCCAGAAACCAGGTGGGATCGGTCGTATCGTGGCGCTGCTCCGTGAGGGTAGAGTAAACAATTTACACGGCCTGAGTGGCCAAGAAGAACTTGATGAGGTGGCCAATCTGTAAAGAAAATATATTTTCTATATTTAAAATATATTCGTTTATATTCTACATATAACTCATTTATTGGCGATCGCAAACTATGGTGGAGTCACCTGGTGGCTATAACAGAACTAACTTAACGTATTTATTCCAATCACAGTTATGGAATTAATAGATAAATTATGTATTATTTTAAGAAATGTTATAAGTCTTTTAACTTTTTGTTAAGAAAACATCGCGAGAATCATATAAGAAAAGCCTTTTTTCGAGTCTCTAAAGTTTGACTAATACGTTATATCCGTCATTTTCTCATCGCACCAGCGCCATCTATAGGCGATTTCATTTGCGAATAAATCATTATAAATGAAATGTAAACAAAATTATTTACATGATAAATTTTATATAAATTTTTATTTTATTATATAGAATCATGTCGATTGGATATGCGGAAATTACGTAAAACCCAATTTTCAAAAACGGTGCTTTTTAAGCCTACCTAACATATATATACATTTAAATGTAAGATATACAATTTAAATATATTTACACGTACATTTTTATTAATTTGATTTGAGTATAACTAACAATGAAAATAACCAATTCGCAACGCCATCTACAAATATCAGGTGGCGCTGCTAATCATGTGTTCTAGCGCCACCTGGTTACGAGTTGCCCTAACTAAAAGGATGTCTAAGTCGAGTGCTACCTACATTACCGACATTGGTGTAAAATTGTTGTTTTTGTTATTTTTGAATAAGAGTAAACACGAGTTGTTTACTAATTTTCATATCAGACGATTCTCTCATTTTTATAGATTATTTACAAACTTAAAATGCAACAATTTATTGTGAAATGCGATCATATTTAGTGACCGCGTTTTTCATGTGGGGTTTTTGTAGGTTAGAAATGTTGAAAAAACGCGGTCACTAATTGTGATCGCATTTCACAATCAATTGTCTTGGTATTTGTTCCAAAATACTCTGAAACGATCAAAGATTTGTCTGATTATGAATTTCACCAATATTTGTACCATTTTTTTTGAGAAATTCACGAAACATTGGTTTTCCCGCCAAAAACAGGATTTGAACTTCGCCATCGACTTAGACATCCTCCTAAGAGAGCAAAATCTATTTCCACAGGTGACGCTGAAACGTACCATCATATTGCTGATGATTTCCATGCAACAGTTGGAGCATCACAGTTTGGGTGGCCGGCAGGATAATGATGCTTCCGTCTTCTCGACCGACCACCAGGCGGCTCTGCTGCGGCAAGTAGATGCTAGCAGTGAGTTTAATGGCGTGCCCGTCACCGCTATCCAGTTGATCCAAAATGCCCACAGGTGGCGGTTTCATCGCCGCCCACGCTTCCGTCAAACTGGTTTTCAGTGTCGGCGCCAGCGCACTCGGCTTGGTATTTGCATTCTGACGAATTTGTGCGAGATCTTGGGGCATGACCTCTGGTACTGTCCAAACGATCACCACGCCCTCACTGTCTCCCCGAAGGAGATACTTGACTGGCTTATTCTGACGCATCACACTGGCTAAACACATGGCTGGCGGACACGAGAGTGGCTGAAAGACAATTCAAATGATATATAAAATTTTATGTTGTATGAAACACAAATTTTTTAAAAATAAAAATTTGGATTTTCTACCTTATCTCCGGGTTGTGTCAATGTATAGTACAAATAAGGCTGATCGCACTCAACCGAAGGATTGTGGAAATTCTTGTTATCTGCGACGCTACTGCGAACATCACATCAAAGTTAGACACCCAAAAAAAATGAAGGAACATTCGTAATTCACTAAGGTTTCAAATTAAATTTGACAGACAAAATGAACTGGACACTTTTCAACAGAGTGATATGTCATTCAACAAATAAAATTGTTCATGCACAGAGTATACGCAGAAAACTGAAAGAAACAAGAAGAAAAGGAGGAGAACCCTTGGGAAACAGAAAGTCGAGAAAAGTTTGAGTCCTTTTTGTGGCACCCGTCATCGTAAGCTTCGCACGAGTAATCGCTGTGTAAAAAGCTCAACATTTATTTTGTTTCTTTTCTTTTTTTATTCTCAAATCCTTTCGCATCTGCAAGCAAAGCAAAGCGAATGAAAATCGCACGAGTAATCTGACATTGATTAAGCCAAACAACGTTTTTTTTGTTTTTTTTTTTTTTCAAATGATTTCCCTCGTACGCTTTATGAAGTGTTTGAATATGTCAATGGCTGACAATGAAAGCTTGTGACTCAACATAATGAAAAACAGAGAACCTTTTCTTTCAAACTACAAATGGAACCAAACAAATTGTTCAAATCATACAGCTAGAACAAACAAATTAAGATCAGCAGACATTGAGGGAAAACATACACTTGGATGGTTTGAAAATTTTGATTTTTTTTTTCATTTTCGTAATCTATAAGATTTAAAAATCATTTGTTAAATTTTCACGGAAATATATTTTGAAAATACAAATAAAATATTATTTGTATATAAAATATAATTCCGACAATGTGGGTAATATTGATTATATATATTTTGTATAGATTTCATTATATAAAATTTAAAAACATAAAAAAAGATATATTATATTAACGTCCGTGAGGGATATACTAACCAATTGATTTCTATAACTGTTATAAATTTTATGCTATCAAAAAATTGTTTAAAAAATTTCTTCATATTTATGACCACATTGTTATAATTACAAATTATTCAATAATTATCAATTTTTGGTTTTTTTCCGTTCCACACGGTCAAAAATATAAGTGGAAATATATTTTTCGTAAATGTAAAATATATTTACAGTAAGTGCAAAATTATATGTTAGAATATATTATATGAATATATAAAATTTATACAACTTATTGGCCCTTTCGTATAAAAAGTTTATAAAATATTTATATTTTATTATTATGTATAAAATATACTCCCTATGATATACTTTAAAATATCTTAGGATGTTTATAAAAAATATAATCATTTTCATCATATAAATGATATAATGAATTTTTCCTTAAAAAAGACAATAACAAATTATTTTTTAAATAATTTTGTTTTTTCTAATAAAACAATCATTATGTTATTAATATATCTGAAAATATCCCGCACGGACGAAAATATATTTCGAAAACATAAAGAAAATATATTTTTCGTGTATAAAATATTCTGGTAACAAGTATAATATTTGGTTCATACTTTTTTATAAATTCCATTATATAAATTTATAAAATATAAAATAGAATAGTTTGTATATAAAAAATTTATAAAAAGCGGCAATAAGTATAATAAAATAAAATATATTTTAGCGGATATATTTTCATCCGTGAGGGGTTGTTTGAAAGTTGCTTACATTTTTATTTTTTAATAATCATTCTTTGAATTTAGCAAAGAATTCGACCGTTCCAAGTGTATATTTCCCCTCAAAGTAGTTGGATTCACATTGGACAAGAGAATAACCTTAGTAAAAAGGATCATATATTGTCCATATATAAAACATATATTGACAATATATTGATAATATTGTTGAAGTATGCAACAATATATTATCACAAAATATCATATCCAAAATCATATATTGACAATATATAGTTCATATATGAAAAATATATATGATCAATATATTGTCAATATATGAAAGTAATAAAGTATATTGACAATATATAATTTGCTGAAAATAATACATTGTCAAAATATTATCAATATATTCAATTATTATATATTATCAATATATCGACAATATATGATCGTTTTTACTACGGAAGTTTGACAATAAGTTGGTTTCTTTTCAATACTGTTTTTTTTTATCAGGATGAAAGCTGGAAACAGAGGTGTTAAACACAGGGGCAAAATAAAATTAGTGAAACTGATAAATACGAAATGGTACATTTCTGACTGTATGATAAATGAGTTGGGGTTACCTGCTGAGAGCCTTGCCCTTCAGCTTGCTAGAGAGAGAGACCAGGTCCACCGTGGAATAGAGTAAAAATAAGTAAGATGAACATTTCAGTGTCGACGGTTTGTGTATCGATGAAATAATGACTATGACTTTGCAACATACATTGATATATAAAATCATTCGGAAACCCTTTCTGTTCGTCTATTTTGTTTCATTTTTATGTTTCTTTTGTGTAAGATAAAATTTGTTATTTGATTGTTAATCTGGCGATGACATGAAAACGAGGTATTAAAAACTAAAATGTGCATTGCTGGCAGGTGTTCTTTAATTGAGCAGCAAAGCGACCTCTAGCAGCAAAACTAGTTGCGCAAATGGCGCTCCACTCGGGTCACGTAGGTGGCGCTAAAAAGTCAAATTTCTTTTTTTTCAACCGACGTTGGAGTGCCAATCGAGAGTCTGTAATCTTTTTCCTTTCCCCGTTAACGTCGATATTGAATGAAAAAAATTAGTCGCTGATTAGTGGAATTGTGGAATATAAATACAAAGATGTCATCAATGCATGTTAAATTAAAAAAAAAAGGTCATCGAGTTCGTTGGCGGACGTGGTTGCATACTTAGCGGGCAGCTTGTATAGATAACCGTGTCCTTCGTCGCTCCATAGGATGACTTTGTCGGCGGCAAGAAAGTCTCCAGCCATCCACCTTTCCCCGACCGGTGCGGTGACTGAACATAAGACGGAAAAATCACCGGCATCGTAGATCTGAAAAACACAATCTGATATAACTTTCGTGTTATTAAATATATATAATATATTATTCTTATATTCTTTTTGTTGACAGGTCTTTATGCTGGGGGTCAATCCAATTTTTTTTTGTGTCTTGTAAATATGTATGTAACGGTAGCGTTACCTTCCCCCTCCCCATCTCCTCTCTTAGTTTCAGGGGAAGGGTAGGGGTCTCGTAGTTATGAAAAACATTTTTAATTTTAAATAAATTTGATTTAATAAACCCCCTTCAGAGGGTTTCTCTTTAATAAAATAATGTCAAAGCCGATGATCTACATTACCGTCAACCTACATTACCGACATTGTTACATTTTTGTTAATTGATGCATTGTCCTCAAATATAAGTGACTTAATAAATATTCAGACTATTCTCTCATTTTCGAAGAATATTTCAAGATGTAAGACGTAGAGATTGATTGTTAAATACGATCGTAATTCGTAACCGCGTTTTTCATGTGATTTTGTAGGTTAGGATTGTCGAGAAACTAATTGTTACTAATTGCGGTTGCGTTTTACAATCAATAATTATATTTTATGTCTCAAATTATTCTACAATGGCTGAACGTTCGTCTGATATCAAAATCGATACATAATTTCTTCATCAACCCATTAAAATCATCAAATTTTACTTTTCCCGCCAAATTCAGAATTCAAATTTCACCATCGACTTAGACACCCTCTTAAAATCTGCAGACATATACATGTTCTTCTGCACTTTCTCGTTATGAAATTAATTGTAACTTCGTTTTTGATTCATACCTGCCAATATTTGGAACAAACAATTAAAACAGTACGCTGGTTGCATGGACAGCAGGTCATGGCCAAGGCGTTGAGACAGGCAATCTGTTTGCTTTCGTGTTCATAAAGCGGTTCGCTGTTGCGGTTCTCATGGCCTAGCAGAGTCCAAACTTTGACCGTGCCGGTTGTTGTTAGCGCCAGAACGACGTCATCTTCAAATCAAAATGAAATCAGATTAGAAAAAAAAAGTCATTCTTACAAATGATAACAAGAAACGATTATTCACAACACACAATTTCGAGCAAAACTTTTCTATCCCCAAGGTAATCACTTTTCTACAATTCTCAAACTTTTCAAGCTGCTTTTCTCATGCTCAGCAATGAACAAGACAAGATATACAGCACATTTACAGCTCTTCACGAAGGTCCATTTTACTGAAGTTCAATAAATAAAAAATAAAAGAGAAACAGAAAAAAGAAAGACAGATACAAAAAATAGACAGTTGAAATTGTTGAAAAAGAGACGGAAAAAATTGTGTGCAAAAAAATTGTTTTCATTTTAATAATAATAAAAATAGTTAATTTCGTAATAGCGTAATATAAAAATGCAATATCAAGTTGTCGCGAGCCAGTGCGGTGCGGTTGAATGTTTGCAGGACAATTACATACTTACAAAGGTGCGCCATCTACATTTAACACGACACAGAAAGAGTTCGAGGAAAGTGTGTGTACGCATGAGAGCAAGTGTGTTGCGATGCAATGCGCGAGAAAATAAATGAAATTAAATAGAACACAAATAGTGTCGAGACAAAAAATGGCAGAAACAAAAAGAAGAACGTGAAACACGATGAATGATTGGTTGATAAAAAAGAAACAAAAATGAACTGGATAATATGTAACTAAGCGAAACCGTGTCAAAATCGGCAAATCGCGTTTTATTCTGTCTATGTTACAGCGCCACCTAGTAACGCTTTCGAACCGCTTTTGGTTCCACTTCGTTCATGCTGTAACATTGTAATTTTCATTAACAAAGTTAATCACTGCAAATAAACCCTGATTGACATGATGGATTATTGTCATTTATGTTACACATTTGATAATCTAACTGCAAATTTCACAGTATCAGTTTTTTATACGAACAATTTTGCTGTTTACTCAATTCGTTTCATCAGGTACATTGGAAAAAACAAATTTCAAGAGAAATGTCTTCTGATTCTCTTTCTCCTTTCACTTGGACGTAAGACGAAAGAAAAGACGGGAGAAAAAATAAAAGATAAAATGTATTGCAGAAGCAAAGGTGTGATGAGTATAACTAACTTGTGTACACGTAGAACCGACCTTTCCGTTCGGCCGGTCTCAGTACATGAAGTGCGCTGATCCAGTCGGGATTAACCCGCGAGCTCAGGGTGAACAAAACCTCCAAACTGAACGGGTCCATCACCAGTACTTCTGGATAATATCTACCGATTCAAAATAAAACCATTACAACAATCGGTCAAACATTCATAGAGAAAAATTTATCCAAAAATTTATTATAATACAAATTGCAAAACCTGACCAGACTTGAGATTCAATGGAATTTACAAGAAAATATAGTAAAATTCATTATACAGAATGTCCTGCGCCTAAAAATAAGAATTTTTTTTAATATGGGAAATTTCTTTCCTCATTGGATGAAGTTTAAAAAAATAATGTTTTGTTTTCCATTTTTATCAAAAATTGATTTGAGACACTCTGAAATTATTTAATATTATATAGTAAATTCCATTGAATGTCACGCCTGGTTGGGTTTTGCGATTTCCTGATAGTAAATTTTTGATTTTATTTTTCTGCCTGCATCAGTGCTCAGCTATTGAATTTTTCATCCATATAATTCAATTGAATTAAAAAAATGATCTATGTTTATCTTTGTTCATCTTTTTACACGTTATGAAAATGAGTTATAAACTCAATTGTTTAGCTGCAAAAAATTCAGAAACTCAAATTTCGAAACCGTCAACTGAAAATTAAAACAAAAATAGTTAAAGCAATGTAATTTTTTTTTTAAATTTGAACCAAATTATTTCCTCAAATTGTTGTATACGTGACATAGTCATGACTCCTTTTGCTTTTACCCGGAGCAGAAAAGTTTGACATATTCCCCTCCAGATGAGACATAGGACAGCATTTGAGTGTGGATGTTATTGAGTTTGACCGTCTCCCGACATTTGCCATCAACGAGATCCCACGTGCACATTTCGCCACTCTCGCTGCTGCTTACGATGTAATTCTGTTCCGGAATTGCACTCGCCCGTGTCAAACACATGATTGGAGCTGTGTGACCCACCAGCAAACATCTTGGAGTCATCTGGAATTTCAATAATTTTATTACTTCATCCATTCTAACAATTTTGAACATAAATTTAGAGTTCTAAATAACGTTGAAACTTGTGAATTATAATTCTATAATTCACAACACATTTTTCATACATATATTATATTTTACAAAATGTTTTTTTTTTATATATAAATTTATAATTCATTTTTTTGTTCAATATGGAGTAGACTGAACAAAAATGTAAAATATGACTTTAACTCAAATATACAAAAAAGCAAGCGATGAAGAACTGAGTTTTTCTCACTGCAAGATAATTTTATTTTTAATAATAAACTTGTTAAAATGCCATAGTAAAAAATTTCATATACATGTATTATTCATATGTTATCAAAAGATATTATCAAGATATTGATCATAAATATTTGGGTATTTTTTATATATGGACTTTTACATATGAATTAATATTATATATTAGCAATGTATTACATTTAAAAACAAAACATTCAATATATTTTTTAATTAATATATTTTTTATGCGTGGTCAATATAATTATTGTCCATATATTTCATAATATATTGATATTATAATCTTTTATATACGAAAACAATTTATTATTTTCGGCGAATAATATATCGTTCATATATTATTTTAATAGACAATTCTTTTTACTAAAGTAAATGAAAAAAAAAAGTTTTTCTTTAAATACTGTAAAACTCATGTTCGCATGAGAATTATTAAATGTTTACCTTCAAAGTATCTGGATCCACTTGCCACAAACATATTTGACCGTCGTAGCATCCCGTGACTAGGGTTTTTTGGTCTTTCGATAAATAAATACAAGAGATGCAATGCGTCGGAGCAACTTTCCCCCAAAGCACGATGGGAACAACCAAACTCGTGCCCACAGTCATATTTAATTGTTTGTTGCTACAACAAAACATTAGATAATTAATTTTCAACGTAAAAATAAAGGTGACAATTAAACGACAATAACAATCTCACAATATCAAATGATAATAACAAACCAACGATGACAAAAAAACCGAATTTAAATTTTTAAAATAAACAAACTAAATATTAATAACACGAAAACTAAAAACAAGAATTTATAGTATATATAAATTCTATTATATTATTTAATTAATAATAATATAATAATAATAATAATAATAATAATAATAATAATAATTTTAATAATATTTAAAGATAAAAAAAGTATTTAATATTCAAAATAAAACAAGAGTCAATTTTGAAAATTAAAGTACCAAAAAGTTGAGATTAAATTTGCATAAACAATAAGAAGCAAGTTTTTTTCGTATATTGTAATGTAATTTCGTAATTTTGTAATGTACATTTGTTTATGACCGTTGGACGACAATTTAAAAAACAACAACGGTGTCAAGCATTGTTTTGATCAATTTCGAGTTCAACGCGATCGATCAATTGCAAATCGTTGGTACACAATACAATCTAATCGATATCAATTGGCACAAATGTTCGTCGCGCCACAGCACACAACTCATAGACGGAATGACAGAAAAAAAGTGCCGTTGCTCTCGTGCTGGAGACAATGCGAGGCGTTTTAAACTAATGTCTGGTCACGCGCGGAGCTGACATAAACGTGATTGACATTTGACAAGCAGCCTCGACACCACTCGTCACCGGAGAGAAAAGCCAAGTTTTCGGATCCGCTGACAACTTCTTGCCGCGCAGTTGTCGGTGTAACACTTACGACTTGCTCTGGCGAATCGATCAGGTCGAAATCATGTTGACGAGCGCGCACCACGTCAAATCAGCTGTTACGCAGCTACGCCGATGACGGCCATGCGATAACGATTGATCGTCATTCACCCGCAGCACCAACTGCACCAAAAATCCAAACCAGCAGACGAGACAACGTTCGTGTCCTTGTCTAACTAACATCGACGGAGAAAGACGAACGATCGGAGAAGAGCCGGAGGTTGCGATGAGACGAGAACGAGAGAGATAGAGGTTGAGAAAATGAGAGGCGGTGTTGCCAGATGTACGGTCGGCAAGGTAGAATTTAAAAGAGATTTAAAATTGGCTAGATAAGTCAGTTGAATTTCGAATTTGATTGTTTACAATTATATTGATATGAATTGTTAATTTATTGATTGAAATAACGTTTCTGATTATCTGGAGGTTGTTATGGAATTTTTATGAACAAGTGCAAGACATGGGACGAAATTGATTTTCGAACGTGTCTCCTGAGAGGCTTCAGAAATCATGTTTTTTATGTTGTTAGAATTTTAGGTTATTTGACTTTTATGCAAATTGGAATTATGAAAAATTATGTTTATGCACATTAGTTATTATATTTTTTGAAATTTATGGTTTACAAATTTATGCCTTTTTCATTTTTTCATAAAGTACATTCATGTGATTTAAACGTCATGCTGAATTAATTTTATCTTTATTATTTTTTATTAAGAATTAACATTATGAGTTCTGAATTTTCGGTATTTTTATATTATGGGTTCATAAATGTATCAATTTTTTTGTTTATGATTTTTGACGATTATGCGCAATCGACTTTATAACGTGCTTCGTTTATGCAAATTGAATTTATGCAAAATCAAATTTATGAGCTAAAAATATTAAACATTCAACATTTTAGCTTTATTTCGTTTACAATTTTTCAATTTTATACAATCAAAAATTATTTGAAAATATTTTTATGGACATTGAACATTATGAAGATGTCTAAGCCGATGGCGAAGTTCAAATCCTGTTTTTGGCGGGAAAACCAATGTTTCGTGAATTTCGCCAAAAAATGGTACAAATATTGACGACATTCATAATCATACAAATCTTTGATCGTTTTAGAGTATTTTGGAACAAATACCAAGACAATTGATTGTGAAATGCGATCACAAGTTGTGACCGCGTTTTTTC
>JAAMPD010001087.1:0-29947 GCA_025266255.1 Trissolcus basalis | reverse complement strand
CATACAACGAAAAAAAAAAAGAAAGAAAGAAGAAGAAAATAAAAAAGAAACGGCAGTCGGATAAGAGGCATTCATTCAAGTCTGTATTCTTTTTACGCAGAGAGCGGAAAGCTTTTTTCACTATTATACGTAATTTGTATGAAAAGAAAAAACAGCGCCAAAGTCAAAGACGACGGAGGCAATAGTTTTGAGGGATTTCGTTTGGGATTTGAGTAGTTAACAATTCACGTCGGCGGGGCGCGGGCGCGCGTTTAGCGTTTTTGCACGAGAGGCGTTAGCTCTCGTTCGGGCAAATGGGATCGCGCAATTTCATCCTCTAATGTTCGCGCGAGTTGCAAATCTGATAAATCAAATTGAGTCGGTGCGCTTAGAGCCCCGCAGCCCGTTGCGTCAGGTGGCGAAAAATGCGGATCCGCGGCGGCAAAAATGCGTGAACACGGTCGGACGCATTATGCGAGCTGGAAAATGCACCGATGGAAGAAGTGATAAGTTGAATGGCGAGTGGCCTCCCATTGTGCCTCCCAGCCGATCATCAGCACTGTTCTATCCGTAGGAAACGCGGTCGTCCCGCAATCGCTCGCATGGTTTATGTCTCGACATGAAAACCGGCGCTCGCATTTAGCTATTGTTTGTCATGTCCAAATTCAATTACGCTCAGACGCATTTATCGTCGGGTTTTAAATTTCCCCGTTCGCTTTGTTCGCCATCTCTTTTTTTTCGGCCTCTCTTTATTATTATTATTCCGGCGCATTAAATTCGAAAGATGTCTATCGCACGCGCATCGCCGAAGGGCTTCGCCGGTCATGGACCCGATTATATTTTCGGAGTATGAAAAAGTGACGTGCGCGCCGGCCGATACGCCGGCCTATTTATCGCGCCTCTAATGGGCCGCATTAATATCGTCCAGATAAGTTAAGCTTCTTCCAGCCCCGGCCGACTCGTCTCCTCCGCGATACTAATGGTGTCGAATCCAATCTAATGGATTTCTAATTTATCCCCCCCCCCCGCTCAGGACACGCTTCACTCGCGGCTTAATTGCAAGTGTCTCAGATTATGAGCTTAATTTATATCTCAAGTCGGCAGAATTTGTTTCAATTAACTCGCCGTGTCACAAGTTAAAAACAAAAAAGGAAGTAAAAAAAAAGGCTTGCAAGGTTCCGTTATATCGCCAGCTAAAAATATGTAGCCTCTCCCTTCTGGCACTTTTTATTTCTTGCTTAATTCGACTTCCTTTTTATTTCAATCCGAGCTTGTTTGTTCTTTCGGATTTAATCTCATTCATATCCAGTTGATTTGGCCGAAGAAATCTGCACTCCAAGTGTCGGCGGGTGTTGAAACGGTTTTCTCTGGCCGTCACGACAACGTCATGCATAAAATAAAAATTGTTGCATCAAAACGCGCGAGACAGAAATTTAATTACCTCCGGCCACGAGCTTTTTCTTGTGTCCAATCGTGTTTTATTGCGAACAATGAAACAGCAGTGACATTCTAAAAATAAAAAAAACAAGGATTAAAAAAAAGAGCCTCAGAGCTCTCGAACCGATTACGGCTCTCTTCAGTTGCTGCGCTTGCAACAGTACATGATAAGGGACAGAGGTGTTTATGTTGGCGAATCAAAGCAGATAGCGGCTTTTTGTTGCGCCCTTCGGTGTTTGATCGAAAGTAATACAAGAAGTTCCCACTCGGAACTGCGCCCAGTAATGACGCAATTACTGCAAAGGTAAACAACCATTGTGACGTAACGAGCTGTCGGAAGTGCGATAAAAGGTGAACTAAAAAAAGCCAACTTGTTTTTTGTTCAGTGACATCCTACCGTACCGGGGTAAAAAGTTACGGTTCACTGGAAAAAATCCTGCATCCTACTGGCGGTATCACTGGAAGGTGTTTTGGGGCACAGGGTGGTTCACCAGCACTTTTTTGATAATATGGTCGCACGTGAACGATTCATGCTAATCACTCTCGGTGGTCTCGTTGTACGGCTAATCACTATTGAGGCTGCTCACTTCCGGCGGAGGGCACAAGTCACGTGAAAACAAGCGCCAGAGGCAAGTACAGCGCGCTCGGGATGCGACCGTTCCTGCAGAAGAGACGCCGGCAAACTGCGAGAGGTAACGCGAACCAGCGCAGAGAGCAGGGCCGAGGGAGACAGCGCGTGCCGGGAAACAAGGAGGTAACCAAGGAGCGAGCGAACACGTGAGATAGGGGGACAGGGAAGGGTTCGCTCGGGATGCCACCGCGGCGGCGCAACACCCGACTAGGCGCTTTCGCCCCCTCTGCTAACCTACGCGTAAACGCATCCTTTCTCCCTGCGCAACGACCCCTCGACACTTTTTGTATTGCTAAATTTGTTTCATATGAGGTTATTTAATTTCTCCCCCGAGTGGTGACGACTTTTATTTTGTAGGTTTTTTGTTTTGTTTTTTCTGTTTTGAAAATTTGTAAATAGAGATTACAAAGGTGATATGAAAATGGTGTTTATGTGCAACGGAAACAGATTGTTGTTATAGCTTGGGACACTCGAAAAACTAATTATCATATCCGTGACGCGAAGAGCCAAAACGAAACAATTGTTTTTGCATCTCGAGGTTCTTTATGATGATGTAATTTGAAGTGTGACTGGGTGTTTTCTGGCGTAAGATTTTTTTTTTGTCGGTATACATTAATTTGAAAATTTTTTGATTTGGGTATGAATGTACTTTGTTACTAAAAAGGTGGAATTTTTGAAATATTTTTGTTAACGTTGGTATTTCATTTTGAGTCTTACTCATAAATTGTATAGTCAAGTTTTTAGGTTTTGTCGAAATAAACAGGAGGATAAGTAATTTTTACAGCAGGGAACAATACAAAAAACGGATTATTATACTTGTGACATGAAAAGCAGAAAATGAAAACAACATCGGTTTTTGCATTTGTCGTTCATCTCAGATGCGGATATAGGATGAAGTTTGACAAGTGTTTTTTGATGTATGATCATTTTTGTACGGTGTCAATCTGCATATTTTTCTTGCTCTTCCTGCTTTCACTCAATTTCTCTTTGCTAATACGATTTCGCAGTTTCAATTTAAGATTTAGAACTTTGTCTCAACATTTTTTGAAGTTCAACTATAACTCATACATTTTATGTCTCCACAGAAATGTATGGAAATTGGCACGTAGCATTTTTTTACACAGCTTAAAACACTCGAGAAGCTGACATTTTGTTTGTCACTTTTTTTCGGTTATATGTATTTATATGAAATCCTTCCACAATTTGAAAATTACTTTATAATTGTATTCATAACTTTGATTTCAGTGTATAAAGTTTCTTATGTAAAAATCAATAATTTTTTTGCGTGAATCAATAAATACTACTTGTATTATTCTTTTTAATTTAATAATCTATTTATTTCGACGAAAAACCTTTCTGGTGATACAGTTCTACATTTTCAATTATTATTATTATTTTTTTTTTTTTTCATTTTTATAACTTCTATTCAACTCATAGATTTTCATTCTTTCTAAATGCATGGAAATTGGCATGGAAAAAAAAATTCATCTGCAGTCTCTAACGTTGAAAAAACTCTATCATATTCGTAACATAGAAAACAAAAATTAGAACGCGTATTTTTGCATTTTTCTTCCGTTGTGATAGAGGAATAATATTGAGTTCAACTAGTGTTTTTTTCTGCATCTGTTCATCGTGATGACTAAAAATTTTAGCGTTTTTATATTTATAAAATAAAAATGATACGACAATTATTTATTTTTTTAATAATTTTATTCAATATTTAATAATGAAATAATAAATTCACATCTATTGTAATTTTAAATTGTTCATTTAAAACTTCATAATAATTTGTGTTTGATACACAAATTATTATGTAAATCATAAAAATGATATGATTAAATCTGAGTTGACGTTGAATTGGAAGAGTTTGTTGTTCTTAGAAAAAAAAAAGTTGAACGACTGGAGCCATGATTGGGATTATCTAAGAATCATGGCATACAGAATACAAGACTAGTTGGCTCGGAGCAACTCAATATATCGAACGTTTAGCCGTAATCCAATGTTACGCCCCTGTTTCCGTTTGGCTCCTTTTGTCTCCGTCTTTCTATCTATCGCTTTTCTAACTTTGTTGTCATTTGAGTCTGGTCGGCAGCTTTGCCGGTCTTTAACGAGCGGATCAACTTGCTCAGCAGGACTCCGAGATCGATGCATCATTTCTGAGTCATTTTCATGTAACTTCAGTAGATTAGCAAACGCAGAAAGTTTGCAAGTTATGAAAGACCACTTTGTTTCTTGGACGGAAAGTTGCGCGAAAGTTGGACGCGATGCACATTCAATAAAAAGAGTTCAATTTCTAATGAACTGTTACAAGCGGTGGGAAAAAAGTTCGCCTCTGCACAGTGACAAACTGTACAATTTTTATTGAACTCTATTAACTTTGGCCTGAACTTGAAACTGTTCTTTGATTCACGTCAGTGTTTCAAAAGTCAACATTATGCCACTTATACCGCATGAAAGGCAAGCTTTGGAAACATTCATTTCGTCTTTTGCAAACGAAAAACTCGCGATATGTTTTAAGCAGTTCAAATTATCATGTAAATTTTATGACAAAGCCAAGAAAAGAGTTGTAACAGTGTAAATGTTGTAATATTGTAAAACCCTTTCAAAAGAAAGTAAAATTATAATACTTGAGTTTCCATCAGTATGAAATACAGTATATTTTTCTACGAAATAGCTTTAATTTTTTTAAAACACACAGACGAATATTAAGTAATGTGAGATTAATATATTGTTTGACATAATCTCTGTGGCTGAAATATTAGTTGAGAATAGCAGAAGCTTCGCACAATTCCAGGTGACCTGACAAGACTGAAAAACACGACGGCTTTAACATGATAACGAGTGGAGGAAATGATTTTACGCTGTAAACATCTGAATAATGATAATGATTATAAAATTACAAAGTTGGTTCCTCACCTTTGTGGGCTTATAACATTTCCCTTTTGCCAGCGTAATGCTTACCTGCTTATCTATACTTGCGTGCGTTGTGGTCTAATAATACTCAGCTAGCACCAAAATCCGCGGCATAATGTAACCTCAGGCAGATAGTTCGACTAACAAGATCCTTTGCTTAGCCAATTTCTCGTAGCCTGAGGCTTATCGTGGATGACTTCGTACATCGTAACATCAGTTAAGAAGACATTCGAGCAGTT
The DNA here is from genome assembly GCA_025266255.1 of Trissolcus basalis. Taxonomy (NCBI): domain Eukaryota; kingdom Metazoa; phylum Arthropoda; class Insecta; order Hymenoptera; family Scelionidae; genus Trissolcus; species Trissolcus basalis. The sequence goes on along the minus strand of JAAMPD010001087.1, from coordinate 24,748 downwards.
TCTCAATGAATTTTGCGTCTGCTACAAGTTCGTGTGTACATCAAAGAAAGTAGCTTGCCTCTGTGGCAAGCTTTTCTTAATTCGCAAATTTTTTGCCCGTGTACGCTCGCTCTACACGATTATATTAATCCGGAAGCGCGAGTTTAGGCAAAATTTCATTTCTGCCAATCTTTGACCCTCGCTGGGAATCTCCAAAGAATGTCAAAGTACACGCACTAACTCCACTATCAACATTCAATCATTCCAAGCTCGTTTTCATTATTTCTTTTTTTACCACTCGAGAAAAGCTGCTCAAAATATTTATGATAACTGCACTGAAAGAAATTACATTGCATTATTAATAATATTTGTAACAATTATTTAAACGCGATGTTTAAAATATTACAATTCAAACAGTAGAACCGTACCATTTGGATGATAAATAATACGCGATCTTGTTGTTTTTAAATTGTGTATCATTTAAAGCGGTATGAAAAGTTAGATTTGTTTACAAAAAACATATCGTGATCTGATATGGCAATGCAATAATTGTTTTCATAAAACAGAATATATCAGGATATTCTTGACATTCTAAAAAATACATTTTGTTCTATGAAAACATTTGTTATACTGCTTTCTGATTCTGACTCTCGTTATTTGTAAACAAACTATCCTTTCATACTGCCTCAAATGATATGCTAACCCGAAATTGAATGTATTGTTCGAAAAATAACTGCCAGTGAAAAAAATGAGCAGCTCTAGACTGATTATCGAACTTATTCTTTTATGTCTCATTCCTAAAAACGTATATAAATAATTGTTAAAAAATACAACGCTCCTCGATTGATGGACGCCAAATTTGTGCTTTAGAAATTTTCTCAAACTTACAAATTGCATTTTTTATGAATTTTTCAGTTTTTTCTCTGCTAAATGTGTGTTGTATGTGTACAAAGTCCATTTTGAACCTTAAATAATTGGTTTCTGTGCGGTTTTTGTCAATCCTGTATGGATTTTTAAAATGAAAAAAAAAGTTTCTCTAAAAGAAAGTTTCTGAAAGATTTTTTCAACAGGGCAGTATAAATTTCAAAATTAAAATAGAAAAAATGAAAAATACTACCATTATAAAAACAAAATATTATAGCATTCCAAGTAAAAAAAAAAGATTAAAAAAAGAGTAATACAAGGATGGAAATTGTTATGGTTCAACTTGTTGCGAATGGGGTTAATTTTTATTCTGTTTTCTAAATATCGAGATGTGTCTTGGGCCGAAACGTCCGTTTGCCGATACCCGAGATCATGTTCGAATGAGAAAGCGAACTAATTTACGTTTGTTGTTCAATTTCATGACAAATGCAGCGTGTGCACATAGTAGAAGCAGCAAATTCCTGTTTTGTAAACTTGCAATTCTACGATGTGGACATGCAGTGCCAGGGTAATGTGTACGAACTACGTATACGTGTGTTCGCTACTGGTCATTTCCGGGTCCGAGCCGGTTTCGGCAAGCAATCGTACTTGTATGTTTCTGCGTTGTATAGGTTTGGGGCCACAATCACCCTGGAGTCGGCATCGGTATGGTGTAATGGCTCAGTGATGAAATTGGGTAATGACTGGAACGGCTCAAATGAGGTAAACCGTATGATTACGGACTTTTCGGTATTATTGCAGATTTATCACTATTGGTGACCCGTGAGAAATGGACATGCAGCGACGGAAATTTCGCGGAAAATCTCAATTTTACGATTGCTTATCATTTGTTCAATATTTTTTCAAAAACGTTTCATCTGACCTATATAAATTCACCTGTCCAAACAAAAAACAAAATTTATGTTATGAAAAAAATATGAAACGTTTTTAAAATCTATAAATGTTTTTTGAAATGCAATTTTCTGTTAGGAGCCATCAATACTAACTGAATTTACGAAAAATAGGACAAGATTTGAGAATTTTGAAAAGTTTCAAAAAATGTAACAAACAGTATATTAGGAAATGATTTTCTGTTTGAAACCATCAATACCTATAGCAAAACTAAAAAAAAAAATAGGACATTAATGGAATAATTCAAATAAATGTTAATTTCCACATTTGTTTATATATTTGTGAAATTTTGAGTTTTTACATTTTATTTTTTCGTTTTTATTCTTTAAAAATCAAGTAATTACGATGAATTTTTGAAACATTTTGAAATTTTTGATATTCATATCATTTTGAGCAGAATTGCACTTTTTTACATTCTGATAAAATTCGAAATATTTAAAAAAAATTGCAATTCTTTAAAATGTTGTTCGGTATTTGGCATGAGGCATTACTCTATTTTTTTATTCTTCTTAAAAATTTCCAATATCTAGCTAGACCCGCGTTGTTCATTTTTTATCTCGTCTTTTCTTTCAGTTTGTTAATGACTGTCGTTTATATTACCACAGTCACAATCTTCAATTAATTGGAACAAGATTCAGCTATAAGAATCAAAATAGACATAAATGTTTCGACATATATGAATACATATAAGCGTATTTAAGCCCCGTATGTTAGTCGAATATATTTTATACGAGATTCTTAAATCTCCTGATTTGAAGTTTTCTTGGTTTGTAAACATTTGTCAACCGACATCGTTTTAGTACCCTCACATAATAGAGGGTCGGAGATGTTATTTCATAACTCGATAAGATTTCAACTGACGTTACTTGCGTAAAACCCTTCTAAGTACAATTAACGGTTAGCTGGGATTCTTGAACTCAAAGCACGTTTGCGAACGTTACATAAAGCACAGATCTCGTACTATATTTTGCGAGGTAAGTGCGAGGTTTTACAGTTGTAGACACGTCGAGTGCTGGAGTAATGGAGGAAAGGGTACGACATTAACGTGGGGCTGGTTGTGAATAAACGTAAAAATTGAATTGTTCGAGTATCTCTGCAAATTTGTGTCGTCGATTTTCATTCGTATGAAAATCAAAACATTTTTATTCCGCGAATTAAAATGTGTATACGTGCGGCCTCGCGCTTGGTCCAACCACGAATTCGCCAGAGCAATCAGCACCGTTATTATTATTATTTTTTTTTTCTATGTTGGCCAGTACGAATTCGCAGTGCGTCAAATCTTCGCATTTAACCGCTGTTTACTTCTATGCTCGCACGTGAGTGCAATCTCGTTTGCAGATACATTTTTTCCCGGACCAACTCACTTATGTGGAATGAAACGTTTTATAATCGCGTAATAACTTTGAAAAAAAAATATCTATCCCACTAGACGTACAATCTCCCTCGCCATCAATTTGAAATGTTTTATTGTTGCTGCGGGGATAACAAAACAATATCAAATTTAGTATGAAAATTTTGTTTAATTAAAATGCGCATCGAACAGGCAGACGCAAATCTATCGGCACAATTTCCGAACGGAAACCGAGGGGTTGCGTTGATTCAGCGGAGCGCAACAACGAAACAATTACTACAAAATTCTCACTAACCGGCGTGCCTTTTAAAAAGTAAATTATCGTTTGAAAAAAGACCGGTTAAATGATCGGTAAAATAATCACTGAACTCCAATGGATCTTGTAGACTTCCGATCGGTCGTTTCTTATACGTTAAAGTAAAATGGGAACCTTTACTACAAAAGCATGTTAAAAAAAGTTCGAAACTTTTCCTTGGGTGAAAATAAATCAAATTAATTACATTTTAAATGCTACTGAGTTATATATTAACCCGATACTTTTTAAATAGCTCAGTCATGCCATCTATGTGAAAATACTTGGTTGGCATAAATTAAGAATTAAAAAAAATCAAATTTAATTATCAAAAATATTAAATTGGATTGGAATCAATTTGGATGATTAAATTATAAAGAACGTTGCAATTTCTTTTTATATTTATAAATTTCTACCCATGCAAACAAAAATATTATTATGTATTTCATATTCTATTATTTATATTATTACATATATTAAAATATAAAAAAATATTCTCCAAATCAGTCATTTATGCAAAAATAAATTATATAAATAAAATACAGAATAAATGTAAATGTAATTAAAAAAACATTATATTTATATGAAAAATATAAAATTCAAATATATTTAGATGTATAATTGTTGTCTGTGGGTTGTAATAAGAAATGGATAAATAAGTGCGGCGACCAGTCTAAATTTGCTTATTTTTGCCACTGGTGGTTATTTTTCTGGCTCCTCAGTTTTCACGTTGGCATATACGTAAAGTCAGCAGAATATTTTTTATTACACCTTGCAATAGAGGTTGACAATGCCCGTTGCTGTGCTGTTGAAGTAACAAGGGATTTATTTCAGTTTATTTATTTAGAATCAAAAGGGTCTTAAAATTTCAGTATTAACCTAACGAATAACGTAGGTTTCTTTGAAATTTTAAAATTACAAGAACTGCAACATGTTTCTCGATAAAAAAGCCCCACTTTATCGCACTTATGTGATGTAACATCTTGTATAATTTCTGTACCAAAAGTGCGAATAAAAAGTACAATACATTACTACATTAATAGGCATTCAAAAATCAAAAACGTTTGAATCGTGTTTGTTTTATCCTGTTGTATATTTTTAAATGGGAATCAGATAAATCCTTCGTTAGTGGAATCACCCAGGATCATTGTGTTGAGAAGTGTTTTTGTCTATCCTTTGAGTATGACTTGAATACGAGTATACATTTTTCGTTGGTTTTCATTTGCATAGTTTTGTTTGTTTGTTGAAGAGAGAATAATGCGGAATATTTTCTGTTCATTTTAATACGTTATAGGTATAGGATCAGCTTAATTGGTTTAAAAGATTTAATTCTATACATCATGGTAACTTCGCAATTTTTGTTATTATTAAATTTCATTGCTTTTATAGTATCAAAACTGCTACAAAATTGCAAACCAAAGTTTTGTTGGCAAAACTTTTTTTGCCACTAAACAAATGCTTGTTTTTAACAATTCGATGAATATAATAGCTTTGGTTCAATTTAAAATATTCAAAAGTTAACTTCCATAATTTGTTCGTGATTCGGATTGAAATTTTTTATTCCAACGCGAGATTCCGTCGATAATGAATCAATTAGAATATTTCATTAATTTTTTGTTAGCGTTATAAAAGAGATTATCAATTTCACACTAGATGCATTTGTGATTAACATTTTTCGAGCAAATTGCTATTTTACATCGCTTGATTCCATTTAATAGACGTTATTTTTTGCTTCCACACCACCCTGAGAGAGAAAGTCAAGGGTGTTCAAATAACTTGATTAAGTCGTTTCATTTCGAGTACGTCTTCGTTGAAGGTACTCGAAGTTCAATTATCAGCCGCTGCCGCGATAATCGTTCTTAGCCTGGTTCTCTGCTTCGGTATTACATCGCGTATCGAAATCCGCACGGTATCTGCCGTGGAGAAGATACTGTCGCTAGCAGTTGGTTCGGCATGGGCAAAATCAACTTTATCACGCAGCTGTGATCTCCATTTGGAACGTGCGCCACGAGAAAACTGTTAACACGTAGCACAGATGCGAGCTTTTCAATGTTACGTCGTCGGATTGTTTAAACGTGTTGATATTTAACGCTTCAAATTCAAATGTTTGCCGATAAAAAAATAACTCGTACGAACAACGTTCTCAAACTTGACTGAGACAACTTTTTTGTTTATTCATTAAAGAAAAATATTGATGTTTTTGTTTGTCGATCAATCAATGTAACGTTTGTAACAGCCAAACAAGAAAGTATGTACACCCTCATGTATGTACATATATGAAATATATAAACCTATGCAAATTTGTACTTTTTGTTTGTATTTATATTTTACTTCTGGAGGCAATAAAATTCATAGGTCTGATCAAAACGTTTATTTTAGAAGTTACAGAAAAATAAAAATGTTTATCATAAAACAAAGAGTCGTCATTGGTTACAGATTAAATTCAATTCTTCACGGTGTGTGATTGCTAGCTTCAACACTTTTTAGATGTCTCAGCTTTTATGGACATTTTTTATAGCATGTAATGGTATTTGAAACCAGCAATGAAAAAAAAACTGATGATGTAAATATTGAAAGTTTTCTTCAGTGGCTATATTTGCAGAATCTGAAACAATTTTAAATACATTCCGCGATCAGTTACCAGTTTTTCAGCTGTTTTTATTCTTTTAAATTTTTTCCCCGGAATCTTCATCGTATTTGAATTGTTGAGATATTTTGAAACGGTTTTTGCACCGCGCTACTACACATTCCACAGACAAATTAAAGTTCACATAAATTTTTGAATACAATGATAGAACAACAGTCATACATTGTAAACTCGTGCTGGAATATGAGCAGAAAAAAAAGCGCGCGTTATACACGTTTGGGCGTAAGTCATGAAATATGATTTTTCGATAAAACGCCAGAGTTTAAACGTATTGAATGACATAAAGATGGTGCGATATTTCCACTTTCAAGCTGGAATACCAACGTCAAACTTTGGAGTGACGGTGTGACATTGAATTACCACGAGGTTGTACTCGTGTCGCTCTGACGAACGACGTAGATTGGCCTGGAGAGAGACCTATATCTCGATGTTCTGAAACTTATTTTAGAATTTCTGACTTAGGACGTTCTTGACTGAATGGTCAGTGACACGTAACTCTCAGAGAACATCCATTGGAATATTCTCGTAACGCTAACAAATATTTTGGACTTCGTTTTGTCACCAACTTGAGATAAAACTTCAACTTGATTCAAGTTCATGCAGAATACAAATTTTCAAAAACTGAAAACGCAAGTTGATTTGGTGACTCACCTTCAAAAGTTCGCACACAGAAAAAAAATTCTATCAAAATTTACTGAACTGTACAGTATATGGGGGACAAATCTAAAATCACGAAAAATTAATATTGGTTCAGTAATTTTTCATGCTCATTCGTCAAAATTTGCTGTAAGTTTCAATAATTTTTTACGAATTTTAGATTTGTCCCTCATATACTGTACAATTCAGTAAATTTTCTTCTATAAATTGTAATATTTGATAGAACTTTTTTTCAATGTACTGAAAACATTCCTTTCAGAATGGTTTTATTAGGAAGAAATTCCTTCAAGTTTTAACAAAAGACTGACAAAATTAAAAAACAATTTTGATTAGTCCATGGTGATATCAGTCCACTTCAAAAACCTCGAACAAAATAAGAGAAAAGTTGACAATGTGAACTGACGAGACAAGTGAAAACTTTTTTTTTGTTATAAAAGCTGAAATATTTCACAAAGTTTTTGTATCAAGTTCATAAAGAAAATTCATTATTAGGTTTGAAAGAAGCCGTGTTGAACAATATATGACATTCCATGACGGAACTTGAATTTTTCTGCATGCGTATATTTAGCTTTTTGCCGCTACAGAGAGACGCACTGCTGCGTGTTTATGCTGCTATTTTGTATAAGCATCAAGTAGCAGAAAGTGGAATAGAAACATTGGTATTTACACGTTGCACGGTTATCAGAAAAATATACGCTTCGGATATCTTAAGAATCTAATGAGAGTCCTCTTTTACGTAAGTAAATGTCAAACAGTGACAAGTACTTCGCTCTAGACGTAGTTTCCGGTAATTCTACTTTTGGATAGCGCCGTCTGTAAACGAGTCTTCCACTGACTTTCGCGTGATGCTCTTTCAGCAACTTTGTCGTTGGCATTGCATCGCCTTCAGGTACACCAGTCCCGACTTTCGACATTTAGTTGGGTTACATCTTATGTCTTCAGTTAACACTTCCAATTGAGATCACCCAAACTCGGCACATTAGTTTCAAGGTAACTATTCTTGCAACTGTTTGAGTAGAAATGTCCTTCTGTAAAGTTAATGAAAGATGTCTATTGTACAAACCGTTTAGCATTGTTGATTTAATGTGTTTAATTGGCGTGTTGCAAAATTATCACCAAATTCAACTTTTGACAGGATATATCCTATGAAAACAAGTTCCGAGACTCAAAATCTAATTGAACTGTGAAATTTTGTTGATTCTACACCACGATAGACACTATGGTACATGCTTTTATGAAAACAAATTATTATCATGTTAATTGGAATTTACATGAAGATACTTGACCGTATGTGTTCCATGTAGTAAAATATTTTCAGAGTGGATCTGCAATAATTTTATTTTATTAATTTCAGTTTTGTTCGAGGTGTAGATTAGCACAATCGAACAATCATATGGAATTAACAAAAAATTTTTCAAATTTCATTTTTTTTTACTGTTTATAAAAATAACTTGATGAAAATGAAATAATCATTTCCATAAAACCAAATACATCAGGATATCCGTAAAATTTAAAATAATATCTCGATATATTTTGTTTTACAAAAGCAATTGTTGTACGTGACATATTTATGTAAACAAACTAATCTTCCGTGCCGCCTTAATAATACCAATAAAAATGATACATTTTTACCATTTGTTTTCCATGCACTTCTTTCTAACCTCAACTTTTTTATGAAAACAGAACTAACCTTTGATACTACCTTCATAAAATAGAATGTTGAAATATTCATTATATGTTCATTCAAACAAAGTTTCATTTAATCATGCAAAATTAAACTCGCTTACTTTTCAGACTGAAGTAGGTTTGATCACTTCTGATTAGACATTATTATTGGAACTTTTATGGCGGGAAAATGTGTTCAGTTTAATTTTAATGTTGAAAATGATACACTATTTTCTAGGTAAAAATACGATAAACTACGTTGCGAAGATAGATAGCTCTCGGAGAGGACAATTTAAAATTGAGTCTGCTCTCAAGGACCCACTTTTGAATGCAAGATAAAAGTGTTTGGTTTATGCTTGTTTCGTGAGGAGACTGCTATACTTTCTACTTACAATCGTATTTTCCCGGTACGTGATGTCCGTTTTTCGTACAAGAAAAATTAGTTCAGTTGTGGGTATAACTTGAAAACAAATTGATTCGCCCGGAATTAAGAAATATTGTTTTAATTGTCTCGTCATTTGTCAAAGGGAATCGGACTCGGGTTTAGCTATGCTGAATGAATTTTCATTTCGTTAATTTCATTTGTTTTTGTTCCTGAAATACTGACCTCTAATGTAAAAAATGTGACACAATTTCGTAACCCACATGGATTTATTCCAGCAATGCTATGTTAGAAAAAAACTGTAACAAAACTGCGATTCCTTTTATAACGTGTTACAGATAGAAAAAAAAGAGATTACTATTGTTATCTCACGAAGATGAGAAACAGTAACATGGTTGAAAAGGTGCCGCAGAACCAAAAAATCGCATATTCAGTAGAGAACGAAAAGAATGTCTTTTGTTGGTTACCGATACAGCCCGGTTGCGAATTGGCGTTTCATTTGATTAACGGCTTAGCTTGTTCTCGTCTTCTACTTCCCTATCGTGCATCACATGCCACGCACAATCCTTTTTAGGTTCCTAGCTTTGTGTCTACAACGCGATAAAACAAACCCCTTTTCCATCCACGAATTTAAAAATAAGACTGCTTGCTTTAATTTTCCGCTGTTTTATTTTACTTCTGTTAATTCAGTCTATTCACTGCTTTTTTTATCAAAGAGACAGACGAATTTTAATTAAACAAAATTAACGAGAAAAAAAACCTTGAAATTGCATTTTGTGGTGAATTCTTTATATACATTTTTCAATCAAAATTTGTTAGGTTCGCGATTACCAAGTTTTTTTATTTTAAGAATTTCGCATTTTTTGTCGTTGTTCGAAATTAAATAAAATTGAGTGGGAAAAAAGAACTTACGGTGACACGAAATGCGAAATTCACGAGTAACATTATAGAAAGTTTGACGGCTGAAGAAACAAGACGATTTTTAAAATGGCTAAGGGTGATTTATTCCGCTTGCATGATGAAAGGGCTCTACAGTCTCATCCGCGAACTAAGCTATCTCATTAAACTTAAGAATTACCGAGTTCCTTCCTAGAAACATTTTTCTCCACTTTTTTCAGTATTATTTCTTAACTTCGTTTCCACTGTAATAATCCAAGCTCGCTATCTACGAGAGCTCTTTAGTCATTACACAAACACTTGTGATTTCGTTTATACTTTCAGCAATGTGCATTTAGTACAAATCATATGACTTTGTTCGGCTTAATGAGCTTTCATTTTGTCGAGCACCATCGTGACGTGGAATCAAACATTATTGGTATTCATTTATCCATGCAAGATAAAACTTTATATACGTTATTTCATTAAACTCAATCATTCGAACTGAATCATATCTGCCATGCTTTTTAAATAAAACCCGCAACGTTTATTTCTTAGTTCCATCATCGGGATAAACATTTCGAATGCTTTATTTTCACAGACATGATTTGTCTTATACTTTTCTGTGAAAGATTTTCCATCATTTTTGAAGCTATTTTCTTCGTTTCGATGACAGAATGATAGGTTGAGTTGCCGTCGTTTGTCTAGATCGTGGCATCTGAATTATCTTTTCGTAATTTCATTCATCACGAGATTTACTTTTCGCTCAACACAATTATGACCTTCAACATTTACTGAATTTTGTTTTGTATAAATAGGACAAATAAAAAATATTCAACACTCCAAAAGTTTATTGTTATTATTTATTTTATTATTATTATTATATTATCTTATATTATATTCTTACTATTATTTTTATTTATTCTATTCATTTTATCAATTTTTAAGAGTTTTGCGAAACCAAGTTCAGGAGTTCGAAACCTGGCACTGGACAGTTTTTTTCAAACATCTTTCGAGTGGAGTTTTCAAAGGAATTTAAATGACAACGAGGAAATCTGATAAAACAAAAACAAAATATAAATACAAACAATCAAATTACTTCAAAGTTTAAAGTGCGAAATCCAAGTGAAAGTGAAACACTTTAAAAAATATTAAATGAATTATAAATTAATAGCGATTTCTAATTGGTGACAAACTCCTACACACGATTATTATAGAGATTTATACCCCAATAGCACAATCTAGATTTTATACAGATATTGTACAAATAACATCATTATTCTATTATTTATATCTATCATCTATATAGTTCTATTGGAGACATGTAGACAAATTTAATAAAATTTCTCTCAGTGTAATATCTCTTAGTTTTCATCAAAACGGCTTCGACGTTGAACCAACAATAATTTTTTTCGTGCATAAGTGTCCGTTATTGAAAGTTGGCCTTTGGGTAAATAATTTAAACAGAATTCGTAGCGTTACACATCAGAAGGATGGTGATTCTATGTTAATGAACTTGATCTGTCATTAATAGTCTGAACTATACATGGCCGTTGGAGCATTCAAACCATTCAAACTGCAAATAACTGGCTGCTGTCTATTTCGCAAGTGCGTTAGCTCTCTCGCTCATATTATATATGTCAGAAATGCATTGCAAATGTACTGTCGATTTCCCCAACGATCGATGCTTAACTTCCGCAAGACAAGACAATGTCACTTCAACGTTTGTGTCTTTAGAATACCATAATAGTCTCACAATTTACATTCGACAAGTTAAAGTTAAATGCCACTTTCTACTAGAAACGACACTTTGAACGACAGTATGTTGTAAAATATTGCAAATCGTGTGTTCGATATTAGAATAAATTATGACGAATGGCGCGGGAATTTTTAATGTTGTTTTCCTATATTTCGTGCACTTTTACGCGTCAACTATTAACAGCATTGAACTTCCTTTGATATACAAAGTTCATCTTGCGGCACTCAAGATGTATCTTACACAGATTGACGAGTAATTTAAAGTCATGAATACGCTCATCGTTCTTGCGTCGTTAAATGAATTCCGAATAATTGAAAATAAGAAAATTCTTGCAACAGTTATGATTGTTCATAAAAAGACTCCGACAGATGAAACAAAAAATAAATGAAAAGTTCCAATAAATGTTTTTTGTGTGTGTACTATATTTGCGTACTATTTTTTACTTATATTTTATTGATTTTAACAAGTATAACACATAACTAGAATGATCACCATCAGCGAATAAATAAAGTGCAAAGCTGTTATTGGTTTTGCAATATTGTATTATCGCACTATATTGTAATTGTACAGAGAAAACCAATCAAGCTTTTTTTATTCTCATCAAGATCGCGACACTTTTGTGAATTGTTTAATAAACAAACAACTCGCGTAGGTATAAAAACAAGGTTTGATATAACAAGTAAGGTCGACGAAAACACTGAAACATGCGGTTTTGAACAATTTTGATTGCATTAATCGAATGGCCAATATTTGCTTTTTTGAGCTTCCGTGTACATTTTGCTGAAACAAATCTTGTAATGTATAACATTTTTTTATTCCCAAAATTTGTTCTACAAAAAAAAAGTAGTACCACGAAGTGTACTAAATTTTAATAAATTATTTAAATCTATAAAATTTCAATTTTTAATAATAATATTGGCATTGCTATATTCAATAATTCTTATTAAAGTTTTTGTTAAAAAGATACAAGTACAAAATTTGAATTTTAATTAAAAAATATCGACCATTCTAATCGTAATAAAGCATTTTTTTTATTTTAATAGTGTATAAAGCACAATCGATTCAAGTTTCAATTTACAATTGAAATTATATTTTGCTGTAGTCATTTGTCGTCTGTTGTAGTAAACCCGTTACGTTTATTTCAAAATAATTAAAATACATAATTATGCATTGAGGTAAATTAATTATAACAGTGGCAATATTAGTAGTAACAATCGTATAAAAACGATCCAGGATTTGATGGTAATACAATAACTGTTTTCATAAAACAAAATACAACAGAGATCAGTATTCTTAAAATTTTGAAAAATATGATACATTTTCTTTCATGACAATCGTTGCAGTTCTCAAAATTGATGTCTGGATTTTCTATCTTTTTTTTCACTGCATATCAACACTGAAGATAAACAAAGACAAAAGATACCAAAAAATCCAGACATTAATTTTGCAGACTTTGCTGCTTTTTGAGCTACACTCGTTTTTGTAAACAAACTAACCTGCATACCACCTTAAATAGTACCATCAAAAACAGTAAATTTCGATCACTGACTCTTTAATCATTTAAACAGTGCAATTAATTTCGTTAATTTATGAAAATTTATAAATAATATCTGTATCAATCGTTTACTTATATTGAAAATGTGTAAAAAAAATGTTTTTCATTTTGCAATGGAGAAATCAATTAATTGACGATTTGATCGAATTGAATCTATGTAGAGGAGGCCAGATGCGTGCACTTAAGCTCGCCCTGCATTACAAGCCTGGCTTGGCTGATGATAATATTTCTACTTAGTTGTGTCGAGATGGGTTACACGTCCGTCGGTATTGGTTAATTGCTTGGATGAGCCATGCTTTCCTATAACATTATCGAGTATGATTCGGTAAATCCTAATCGGTATATTCTATGATAAGTATATATCATACCGGCTTTTCCCAAGTCATTAGCTCACTCTGATACTTCATCGGTTGCATGTCAATGTCATTTATCGACTTTAATGCGACATCAAAGTAATAACCCAGACTGCCTAATTGAATATTGAGCTTATTATTTAATCCCGCCTGCTAATCACAATTCGTTCTGTGATTGACAGTCTTACCATTTTCTTAATCGCAAACATTCTTTCCAACTGTTTGCAGAATATATTTTTCGTCAATTGGTTCCAAGTTACTGAATCACTCTTACAACCTGTGTCCATTAGTAACATGTAATGAATCTCTAGAAAGTAATTAAACTTTTCTCCTACGAATTTTCTGTGGCTGTGATTTGTGTTACATCAGAAGCCACCGTGCACTTCAAACTCAAATAAAGTTTCTTGTAAGTAAATCGTGTTCTATACTTATTTCGTGGCCTCTTTTATATATATACTTTTATCGCAGCGTTCAATGCCCTAACGATTATATTGATCAGAAAAATAACATTGATTATATCGTTGATTATCGGTCGTAACAAATTTTTACACCAAGCCACAAACACAAAAAGAAAATAACGTAGCACTGAAGTTTAAAATTTTCGATTATGTGCTAGTGAAGCGACAAAGACTAAGTTGGCAAAGGGTGACATTTAATCTAGAAAAGAGCACGGAAAACATTTTGGCTTTATGTTCTTTCACGCTTTTCTTGGAATCAGCCTTCCGGAAAAGTGGAAGCAGAAAAATAACCCTACTGTGCTCTTTTGTCGTTTGCGAAAAAAAAAAACTTCCTGTAGATTTTTCAATTCGCTTATGCAAAAAAAAGAGAATTCTTTTGTGTAGATGATATTCATTTAAAAATTTTCACATCGTCAAGTAGAAAAATAACTCATTAAGTTGTCTTCTTCTTTTTTTTTTTTAATGATTACATGAGTTCATCAGACAAAATGTCAAGTCGACACGAGCGCGTATAAGACACAAGTGGAACTGAAATGAGCTAAAATGTTTTATGTTCTGAGGCCAGCGCCCAGTCACTACTTGCGCTGGTAGTCCTCGGTTTTAATCTCGATTTACGAGAGCAGATTACACGGTCTCGAACCGTTTTAAAAGGTACTTCGAAACATAGTCACATAAGGTCTTTTACGCCTCGTCATATTTCCTATAAAAAGATTTAACCATTGTAATTTAAAATAATACATTTATTAAATTAAATTAAATTATGAACAATCTTGTTGTGACGCTGTAATGTTTATAATTATTTCGGTGGTGCCGCAGATGCGGACTGTTGCAGAATAATGATGATGAATTCAAAATTGTCGTAACATAAAATTGAGCATGACACTTGAAGTTGTTGGGTGGAGGTAAAGAACGTCTAATTACAAGTAGCTTGATCTCGCTCGGGTGGTCCTCGACGAAAAAGCCTATTCGAAACTTCATGACCATTTTGCAGGTCATTCTTTTGAATTAACATTTCATCATTCTAAAAGCTCGCCTCGAGGTGACTTTTAAAAATTTGACGTACCCACTAAAGCTAACTATGAATCGTAAAGCACGAGCTCCGCCAGCTGACTCAGAGCATAACCAGAAGACTGCAGTAATTAACAACACTAACACAATAAATGATTGCGCGCTAATATAACACTGCAAATTCAGAAACTAACACGGCAATCGAAACTAACAATTCGCTAATTTATCTTAACTATTGAGTGCGCCCCGCTCTGTTTAAGTTTGTAAACCAAACACCTTAAAGCTATCAAGTACTGCGCTCGCAACGATAAGTCACGTCAATGTAAGTAATTTTGTCATGCAATTTGTAGTTGGAATAATGAATCCGCGCGTTTGCGATAAACTCGGGTAGCGGAATATCTGCGTTTTTTTGTGCGTTAGAAAGAAAAAATAGCGAAAGAGTTTGTATGGCCGTGGAATTTACAAGGATCTCTTGAGACGGGTTAAGCTTTACAAACAACTGCTCTGGAAGTTTTCGTAGCATCACCGTGAAAAAGATTTATATAAAAATAAATATAGTTGTCGAGTTGAAGCGAATACGTCGGCTGAATTTTACGCATGAGACAATCTTGGTTAGAAGTAGTTTTTTTGAGCATTCAATATAAGTGGAAAAATTATCCCAAAAATGTTTGTGTAATGAATGCATTGTGAGAGCGATAACAGGTGGGAAAACACTTTCATATTTTCAGCCCAAGTTTTCTGCTTTGTCGAGTCTTGTAAAACGAAAGAGAAAGAGAGAGAAAAGAAAGAACGAGGTAAAACGAACAGGCGTCTAAGAGAGGAGATCTTCTGTTTGTTTATTGATTAGCAGTAAACGTGACATGAATGAAGAAGTAACCGTCTAATAGATTGTCGCAAGAAAGTAGGAGCTGGAATCACGTTATCACGATAAAATATGTATCTAATTTTGAGTACAGACATTGACTAACTGCTGAAGGCTATTTTCACTAGATCCAGTGCTCTTTCCTGAGCAAAGCATCCACGAGAACAGGGTAAATAGATCGTTAATTCAGTCAACCAATTTCAAATCAGAACGTCGGCAAAGCAAAACAATTTTGTTGCCTGCTAACGCAAATGGCCTATTGAAACAAGTACCAGCACGGATATAATCACACGAACGGCTATCTTACAAACGCAAATTTAACGATGGTCATTGATTTTCTAACGATCCGCCGGAAAATCCGTGCAATGATATATATTGAGCTTAAAGAGTCACTTGCATAATATTGAAATAATTTTCGTGCTTCCGCAAACTGTAATCTTGGTTAATGTAGTATATTTAACTCTTGTATTTTCATTCATGCCTGATCAACAAACTGAGGTATTTGACTATATGATTTGTCGGATCTGTAGCAACTTAGACCCCATTATCAGTAATTCGAGATCCATATAAAAATACATACGTATTTTTTTACTCTCCAATCAATCATTTCAATTTTATAAGCAAACCGAATTTTGAAATGTTTAACACACATTTGTTAACCTGAAATTTTAGTATGCAATATAAAATAAATGTTAACTCGACATAAATATTAACAGGTTCAATTTAATTTTATTCGTGGTTATATATTTTAATTCAATTTTGTTCATAGTTACGTGCGGTGCAATACAAAAGCAGAGCGCGTTTGTTATATGAAAGTACAAGAAACATTAATTAATCACACGTCATATTTGTTCTCCGTTCCCCATACTAGACTGTCTTGACAACCACGAAATCAACAACTCTTGACGTAAACAAAAGACTAAATATGTTGAATTTCCATTAAACTCGCATAGTAATCTCATGATGATTGAAAATAACGCCAGTTCCGGGACGTTACAGGAAATGTTTCAGTGAAAATGTTTGCATTGTATAAATTTTATCCAAACCATATTCGAACCGTTGAATTGATGGTTTTTTTGTAACAAAGTATTGCACTAATGCGACCGATGTTCACTTGCTCATCTAATGCATCAAGATTTGACTCCATCATGAAACTGCTGAGTGGTTGAAAATCCGGCAGCTCAATCTCCTTCGGATATTTGTGCCATTTTTGGTACGTTATCCGCATATCCTATCTGTAATTGGTCCAACTGGTAATTTCAGGCTGAAAAATATACAAGCATCGTAAATAACATGCGGGGGGTATACTGTGAGAACACGGATTCAGATTCAGAAAACTT
The DNA here is from genome assembly GCA_025266255.1 of Trissolcus basalis. Lineage (NCBI taxonomy): Eukaryota > Metazoa > Arthropoda > Insecta > Hymenoptera > Scelionidae > Trissolcus > Trissolcus basalis. Next base: position 7,749 of record JAAMPD010001087.1, on the reverse strand, counting down.
GAAATTGCTCATACGAACATACATTTATGGTTATTGTCGAGCGTAGGAGGTGTACAGGACGGAAGCAGTGGCATACTTTAAATGAACGTAAATCGTTGGTACACCACGGTTTATAGTGCACGTGCGGCAGATGTTTCAGTTAAATCAACTGCTTTCGAATGGCGGGCTACAGAAACTATCAGTTCCGTTGTTAAAACAGCTGTGCTTAATTAAACATACACACAACAGCATGAAGATGAAAGAGTACTCGCAAAATACTCCGCTGATAATTACAATGTTCGAGATGTTTTCGGACAATCATAAATTCGAGCGAACCAAATATTTAACTGAACTGAAACTCATCTGTTGAAGTATCACTTGGCAAATATTATTATCATACAGTTTATTGATAATTAGATTTTAACTATATAATTATATCATCCATCATCATTCTCGTTTATTCGAAAAGCAAGTTATTTTTCAATTTAATTTTGCATCCACATTTTCGGATATAAATTTTATTATAGACGCACCGAGAGAAAAGTTTAATCATTTTCACCAGAACCACATCAGTATAATTTTCAACCAAACTGTTTTATAAGAGAGGGGCAGAATAATCATTTTGAAAAGAAAATTATCAAATTTTTTGGTAAAAATGGACAAAATATTTTATAGTAATGACCAAACATTTATGATAAATTATATTCAATTTTGTGGTATTTTTTATATATTAAACATTTCAATAATTTTCATCAAAAATGGATTTCGTTTTTCAATTTTTGAAAAACTGATAGGTAAAAATTATACAAATTGTAATGAAAATTATAAGGTACAATTTTTTTTCTACGTGTGCTCGCAAAATATGATTAACGTTTAAAAAAATACAGACTTTGGAATAAATCGTTGTTCAAAAAGACTCGTTTGATTTAGTCGTGAGATATTTTCTATTGTGAAAGGTACATATATACTTTTTTAGAAACTTGCAGGAGTACAATGACGATGAAAGCAAAATCATGCGTTATCTCGTACGAGAATTCTGAAGATCAAATTGCTTCTGTTATCTGCATTGTTATATCATCTGAGTGTTCGAGGTATCAGCTGCTAAATCAGTGTTTTCATTAATTAACGTACCGATTACTAAAGTCAACTTTGCGCAAATTTTGCATTTTGTTACCGCTCCACCCTCCGATAAGTGGTTAATATCACATATTATAAGATGGTTTAGAAAACCAAAAGTGCCTCCCGAAGGATAACGGATAGAAAAATGAGACGTTCATGAATTTGTCTATGACTTTACGGTGATAATATATCCTTTGTCAACTGGTATTGTAAACAAGATAGATAAACTTGAATGATCTGGATATCAAAGATCGTAAACATGAATGTAATACTAGTTGAATAACAATACACGTGCGAGAAAACTTCATGCAAAATTGTGAATTAACAAATAAAAAATTTGCTATCAAAATTATTAATTGGAATAAATTAGTTCAATGATAAATTTAATGCATATAAATTGAACAATGAAAACAGACAATGAATGAGAAAATCAAAGAAGACTTTCAATATCTTTGGTTCTAATTTGTAATTCATTAAAACTTCTTAATTAACAAAAGAGAAGTGAAGTCTAGATGTTAAGGGTGATTTCCGGCGATACCTCATTTCTTAATTAGTGCAATTATTCTCAGCGATCAGGCTCATATTTATGATTAACAATTCTGTCCCAAAAAGTGAAAGGAGAAAAATAATTGACTTGGCACATTTGCATCCGAATAGCATCCGAGTTCATAATGCTCCGAGGCTGAATATCTTTCAGGAGTTCTTCGAAGATTTTCGACGAGGTGTGAGAGAGCTATGACAATGCAAAACCAATCGTAACTTACTTTCTTGGTAAGTAACGTTTAAACGCTACAATTAGCCCACATTTGACGCAGTTGAGCAACGATTCCAAATTTTTTTTCGCACAGTATATGACAAATCAACTTTCCTCTTCTCATAACGTCTTGGCAAGCAACAAACTTTTGAAAACAGAAGTAATTGGAGCTGAGAGTGGTTTGCCAAGTACTTCAAACAGCTTGCTTCAGAACCACTCTAAGCCTCTGACTTAAGCTTCCTCCATCCTTATTCCTCTTAGCATATACTATACGAACCGCGGAGATATCCTTTGGAAATAAACGTCAAAATGTAGATGAGTCCTGCAATAATGTATGTTTTGCTACACAACCAAGTTGTAGATCACCTCCAACCCTGGGTCCTCAACTCTGTCCTTTTAATCTAACGAATTTATTTTCGTCAGCTTGTTTGGAACTACACACTGACGATCAAATAAGAGGGGCTCTAGAAAAAAAACAAGATAAAAATTTGTCAAAAAATTGTAAAAGTGTGTGAGTTTGTTGAAATGAAACGAATGTGAGAAGTTATGTAAAATATTCAAAACGTCTTATAATAATTGATGTTTGATACAGATATATTGGTGTAGAAATCAATTACCTTTGCACCGCCTACCGCATGTACGTTCCGCTTAACAAGTGATGTAAATTCATTGCAAATGACATGCCACGTAGAACGATCGAATTAGTCTCCCACCTCAGTTTTCTCATACCTTACGAACACAATCGCATCAAACAGTTTATCATTGAACAGAGCACAGACGAAGAATAGTTTCGAAAGCAGCTCAACTTCTAAACATCAAAGTGGCATTTTAGATTAATTATAATTCAAATTCCTTGGAATAATGCAATCAACTTTAATGATCTTCAGAAATCCTTATAGGAATTTATACAACTAAAGTTTGTTCGATAATTATTTTGGTTTATTTAAACGAGAGATGGAAATGGCTTTGGTGGCAAAATGATATGAACGATATTTTTATCATTGAAAAATTTTCCCCGACACGACAAAGATTATGAAAGATTACATCAAGCTGTTGTGTGAATAGCAGCTTAATGATGATGAGCGGAATACTGTACAAATTATGGACGAGTTCATAATAATTCAATATTTATATGAAAATTCAGGAAATGCGCAATGCATAGCATAATACAGACATCGTCTAGAGTTTTCGTCGTTAAAGCACATTAACGCGAAAGCCGTCCTGAATTGAGAGTTATTTGCATTTAGTAAAATCAAGTCCGTGCATTAGAATACCTGTACTACGATGTACAAATATGTTGCCACAACTCTTCTAATCGTTTGCGTTTTTCATTTAACTTATAATGAACTGTCGAATCAAATAACATTTGCTTCTAAAATTAATTTACAACAAGTATATATAATCTGGAATTTAAAATGACTTATTCAAAATTTTGAAAACGTTGAAACTTAAAACAAATTAATTTTTCCAACCCGTTAAAAAGGACGTCATGAAACAAGAAAGCGGTTGTAAAAAATTTGAACAACAGTAACATGTTCAATTTCGGGGAAAATACAATATTGGAAAATCGCTTACTGTAAAAATGTTTACAGTTACGGTGAACATGAATGACATCTTTAAACACCATGTTCGAAACGTTGCTCGAAAATCGTTTTTAGCGAAAATGTTTACACTTACGGTGAGCATTCGTGAATAATCTATTCAAACGATTTTCATTTCAATTGATCTCGCCTCTTTTTTTTTCTCTCTCTGGCAGAAATGCTAGACTGGTAAGACTACTATGCATTGCAATATCAAATAGAGTTAAGATTTAAATCTAATGACTTTTAACAATTGAATCTTCAGAGACCCGGTGCACAATTGAATTCCTACACTTTTCACTTTTTATCTTATCGGGTTCCGACTCCGCCTCACCCTCAATGGCATCGGTTCGTTCTGAGAAGCTATTGGCGGTAAGCATATGAGATCGAATTTTAGCTGAAAAAAGTTCTGGACATTTGAAACGAAATGTTATTTGATATAGTCCAAGAGCCGCACAAGTGTATGACAATTATTTCCAATTTGTGTCAAAGACTTTCTAATAAACGGCGCGCTGATTACGAGAGCATTGGACGAAAATTGATGCTCAACGGAAAAAGAAAAAAAGATTCGCAACAAAGGAACTGATCGATAATCTGATGGGAACGATCAAAGGGAGGATACAAAGCGTGACGATATTGCCGGGTTCTTATCACAGCCGTGGCGATTCGTACTGAAACAAACACCGCCTCGTCGACTGTTCGAACAGAGTGGATCTTCAATTTACAATTCGTTGTTTAACTTAGGGAAAACTTCAAAGAATTGACTCGCGTGTCTAAACTTGACATTCAAAAATTAACTCCTCAAACTTAAGCACAAATGGGACGATATTAATTATGTAAACGAAAAGTTGATGATAATACGGAGTTTGTACTTCTTGATGATATTTATTTCTGTTTCGTCGTCAGAGCGTTGGAACGATTTTCCGAACAAAATAGGAACATTGCTGTGAAAAACAGCTCGTTAAGAATACCAGAATATTTCCTTGTTCCAACAATGGAACATAAAGTCATGAGAGATGATATCACGCAACATATTATTGTATGTGATTGGGATAACGCTGTTATCTTCTTGACGTGAAACGGTTGTTTAAGTCATCTGTGTTTGATACATGAGAACTATTTCATCAACTAATCTCGTGATAACTATCAGTCTAAATCACCGCGGATACCGCTGAATAAAATTGTCATGAATGCAAACGTTGCAAGATAAACAATCGTATTTCGAGTACTTTAATATGTGTACACCAAATGTGACATTGTTTCTGTATAAAAATAGGGAACTTACAAAGTGTTCCGCCAAGTCAAATGCCATTTTCTTCTGATCATTTTTTTTTTTTTCATTAAAATCGAACTGTCTAAATTGAATTTTTTTCCCACACCAAGTGTGACTAAAGTGACAATAATAGCTCAAAGTAAAACGAAAATATCTCGTCATATAAACTTCACCTGATCTTAAATATTCGAATAACTTTTTGCTCGATTCACTTATCACTTTTTCCACGTTTCTTGCTCTACGTCTGTTCTACATGTTTATCTACCAATTCCGTCGCCTCAAATGATTTATTTTCATCAAAAAGTTTAGTCCTTGGCTCGGACGAAAAAAAAATTCAAAAAAAATTGTATTTGCCTTGCAGAAATCTTTTTCCTAATGATTCTGAACTGTAATGTTAAAAATTAAAAAAAATTCTTCACCATCATTATTCGATTATAGTGAAACCTTTTTAAAGTTCTTGATATGAAGGGTTTCCAACCCTTAGATTTTAGATTACATTTTTTCATTCTAATTTCATTCAAACGAACCAATGCGGGCGTATTTTCAAGTCGCCACAAACCCAAACCGTATTTTCATTCATTTATATTTTCCGTGGGATGATAATTTTTATACAAATTTTTACTAAAACTGTAAGTTGGACCGGGCACGTTTGTTAGTTTGCGTATGATTTATGTTGAGGATTGCACAGGCCGGGGGCAAGGTCTTGGCAAAAACTTGTATTGTATTCGACTTTGCTTTCGCAGCAGCTAACTCATTCTTTTCGTCTAGCGTACCCGCAGACCTCTTTATAGTGGAACGAGAAATAAAGTGACAACGTCTTTCCGCCTTCGTGGAGGCAAAAGCTCTCCTCAACCAAGCAAATTGCCGACCCGCATTCGTATTTTGTGAAACGTTGCACTCTCTTGCAAAGACTTTCTTGCATTTGATGAGTAATCTGAGATCAGACAAAAGATTCAATGGCAAAATTTAACACAGATAATGCGACGCAGATGAAATAAAAGTGGTTCGATGTCGCGTTTTGGCAAAAGTTGCGCGTAATTCGAATCGTCTTATTTCCACTCGAAGGGCAAAAATTAGAGAAATAAAGAGCCGCCAGTGAGATGTCCAAGTTTATTGCGAATATAAGAGTGGTGGAATCGAATTATCGTTGAACAAATGACATCCCGACGCAAATTACCGGGACCATTCTAGTTGTCAGTTCAACTGTACAATTTGATGCAAATGTTGAAAAGTTTTGAATTCTTCTTTGTGATTTAAACATCGTTTATTCGAGGTGGGAAAATGCGAGGCGACGTAATTTTGACGCGAGTTTTACACGAGCAAACCAAATGAGTCCTACATAGTGTACGTAACGTATTTCAATTTTCCGCCGCATATTTTACCGTTATTATAATTCCACAAGAAGAACGACGAAGGTCCAAGAATACAAGCAGTGGCCTGAGAATCGACCCGTGGTTACCACCAGCCCGTTTTAGGCGAGATTATATTTGAATTTTAATGTCCCCGTACTCCCGTAGCGCAGTCTATGTCTTCGCAGACGTTTGAAGCACTGGCCATTGGGGAAGGTTTAATACATTTATTCATGCTTGTATTTATGGCTCTCCGGATCTACACGGTCATCGTAGATGAAGCTGTGATTTTTAGGATCGCCCAAGTACCTTTTGATGAAGCTTCCAATTTTGTAATAGTGAAATGGCTTCTAAATATTCCATCATGTGAGATGATTAAAATATCAAATCACGGATTTGATAGTCATGTAGACAACTAACATTCATAGTTATGTAATATTCAAACAACAACATCTGAGCTTTCTCACAAACTGTCCCATTTTTATACATCCTGGAAAAGGACGTTTAGATTATAAAAATATTTTGCATATTATAATAGAATTAGTTTTCGGCGAAAAGTAATTACTTTAGAAATTATTTATTTTAATTTGAGAGAGCTTCGATTTGACTAATGTTATTCAGCGTAAAACCTTTTGTTACGTTTGGCTGTATAATTAATTTTTGTTTGTAAAAATATTTTGATGAATGAAAAACCGAAAAATTACTTTGCGAAAACATTTCACGACTTTTACCGTTTTTTTAAGCTTGGGTCATTTTCACATTAAATAAATTACTCATCAAATTAATTAGATAATTCTCACGTTTTTAGTTGAATTTGACATTTTTTTCAGATTTCCAAGTACCGTGCTTATCTATTTGCGAATTGCTGAACCCTCACGGACGAAAATATAAACGAGATTAAAAAAAGATTTTTTTTTCTCGTTTTTTAGTATCATTTCTTTAGCAACAGCGTCCATTTGTTTGTAAAGAGTCTTCGTTTGTGATTTTTGTTTCTTTGAGTTTTGGATTTCTAACTTTTTAAATTTCATCACATATCTTCTTTTTAATAATTTTTTTATAATTTGTTCAAATTACTCTTATGATGAACATATTTGAATCTTCATTATTAGATTAACCTCTTTCATTTTCTGCGAGCTGTATGATTATTTGCGAATAATACAGCAGAAAGTTTTTCACTAATAAATATCAAAGCAATAGGCTTACGCGCACAATTATTACTGCGCATGCACAGTAACTAGGCACACAGTATATATTCGGGGTACTGCGTCCATAATAAGCGCAGTCTCAGTTTCACTGCTGTCAACTTCACATCGGCGTGCGTCATTTTCTAGGTATTTGTTTATTTGTTTGTTTTTTTTATTAATGATGTTTTAATGATAAATCATGTCTTTATCGTAAATGATATAATTTACCTAAAATTATCTTTTTAAAAAATGTTCACATGATCTTTTTTGTTACTCATCATTTTTTGTTGTAATTGTTAATAGTTTGCAAACAAATAGCAAAGCAATAAGCTCACGCGCACAATCATAACTGCGCATGTGCAGTAACTATACACGAGGTATATATTTTAGGTATAACGTCCATAACCGCAGTCCTAGTTTCGCTGCTGGAGAGCTCGCATCGGCGCGCGACAGTTCCTAGATATTTATTCTGGATTTTTAATATTTATAATGCTGTAATAATGTACAATTT
>JAAMPD010001086.1:29988-55225 GCA_025266255.1 Trissolcus basalis | reverse complement strand
ATAATTCAACATTTAAAAACAATTTAGGCCATTTCAGTGAATCATAATTTATTCAAAATATATAATTCAGAATTGAGATGCAAAACCAATAGAAAAATAGTAATCGTAATTAATTGATTTTCAGTCACTGAAAAGTTCAGTTCGACTTACTGTGGATTTTTTTTTATTAATAGAAAAAGATTTATAAAACAATACGAATCCTAATGCAGGGCACAAGAATGAAACATTTTCCGGTTGAATGTTCTCGTCTTAATTATTTAGCGGGAGAGTAAGAAGAAAAAAAAAGAGCATTGGTCGGAGTTATCATATGAATAGATTTATCAAGCATGTGTGTTGCGCGTGCAAGTAGAAAGCAGCGGGACAAAGTGAATCTCGGATTACCGGTCTCAAGGGTCCGCGGAAACCCTACACTGCGGAGGAGGGCCGACAGATAGAAGTCTGCGCTTACACGAGCCAGAGCGATTCTTGTTACAGCCAAGCGGGTGGCCCGACCTTAGCAGCCAGTAACGTTGTATTAATGGGCCTGTAATAGCCTATTTGTGATCACTAATAGAGAAGCCGCAACTCCACACGCTCCCGCGGGAAATCTCTCCCGGCAACCAGTCCGATGCGTTCCTACCGTCTAATGCAACTGTCAGTTTTCTTTCTCTCTCGTTATTATTTATTTATTTCATTACCTCTTTTCTATTGAAATTTTAGCCCAAATCAATTGATTTATTTATGGCGATGATTTACTTTGAAAAAGAAAATTTTCGTATAACTAATAATAAAATATATCGATATATCGAAAATATATTTAATTAAAACAAGTAACGAAGTATCCGAATTCTAAATTCGTGACCTTAGAACCATATTTATTCAATTAATGTTTGTTTACTTTTTTTTATTCTTTTCTATACTTTGAATTAATTTTGAAAACCTATGTAAATCTATCTATTTATTTGGATATACAACTTTACAAACTCGAATATATATGTGTGTCATAGTGTAAATAAGTAAATAATAATAAATGATGATGAGAAATATAATAAATAATATTTTTTGCAATACTTTTTATGCTGTAAATTGAGAGTGTTAACAGTATTTTTTTTTAATTTATCGGAGTTTGACTAATTTGAGTGATGTTTTGAATAAATATTAGAATTTTTAAAAATTGAAGTTTATAGCATCCATATTTTTTTGTCTCTTTTATCAGAGTAGGGCAGGAATAGATTTTTTAATGAAATTTAGAAATAATTCATTTTTGTATTAATTTTTTTAATTTCTTCTGATTTGAGAATTTATTATTAAAATAAGGCATCTTGAAACAGGGCTGATACTCATAATTGTGCCGGATGAGATAATTTCATATGTAGTTGCGCCTAAATCCATGTGCAGTTCCGCCTAATTCTGCGTCCATGCAATTGCGCAGGAATAAAAAAAATATATGCCATTGCGCCGAAGATAAATTCATAACGCGAATATCAATCAATTTTTGTATTCAAAATCAAGATCTCAGAATTAAATTCGTACACACAATTGAGTTGACTTCGCATCCCTGCAAATTTTTCTCAGAGCAGATCTGATCATGTATGATTATTAATATATAACTGATATTATATATTTCAATTCGGCGCAACTCATATATATTTTGATTCGGCGCAACTGTGTAATCTAAACGCAGGATTCTTATCTATGTTTTTCACGTCGGCGCAATTGCAGAAGCCCCTTGAAAAGATTTGACGAACTTTGAAATTTTTAGAAATTTTGATCATTTTTGAAGAGGTATGGAATGTAAAGTTTGTTTTGATGAAATTTGAAACATTCCAATTTGTGGCCCTATTTTTATAGAATCCACCTATTTTTTAACAGAAAATAGTATTTCTAAACAATTTGACATATTCTGAATTTATTAATAATTTTAATCATTATCAGCAAGCTAAGATGTGATGACATTTTGACGAAATGTAAAAATATTCGACCTTCGTCAAACATCTTGATGACAAAAACAAGAATGAAATTCAAATTCGAAAATGAATGTATTTATCTTATTACTAATAATAAAACACTTTCTGACGCGTTTGATAAACCATTTTAGTTCTTTTTTTAAATAAAAGAATAAAAGACATACAATTGATATACTTTTTGTTAAAAACCAATAAGAAATACAGTTATAATTATTATTTTCAAAATTTCTTTTATTATCTTTATTTTTCAAATTTTTCATCCAAGATTTCATATTGAAATGAAAAAAAAGTAACTTAATAAAAATAGTCCTAATTTGATTTAATTTGCCTGTATGTATAAGTATGAATATTTGTCAACATTCTGATTAGTTTAAGTAGCGTGATAATTGTGTAAATATCTCTTTCAGAGGGTCATCGAAATTAAATTGGCGGGCCGGAGTTTGTACCCAGTCAAACAGCAGACATCAAGCATTATCGCGTTGTCAATAAATTGGCCTAATCTGCGCCGAAGAAAGAGGTTCTCAGCACGTGCCGCGCGATGCCATGAATTTATTTTGTTTGTCCCAGTGCAACTAAGCTCATCATCCTGTCTCATGCCGCGTCTCTCCCTCCGTTGCACATTTTCACCCCAATGTGTATGCTATCGAAAATTTAACCACGATAAGCACACATTGTCTCTCAGATGGCCATTTAACTTGCTTATAATAATGGATGATAAATTCATCCCATTGACTCCGTCCGATTGGCTCATTCAAAAAACCTTCTTCTTGCTTTTACCTTCTTTTTTTTTCTCTCATTTTTATTTCCTCACAAAAAAGTTTCCTGTTATTATATTATTATAGTAGTAGAGTGTATTGGCAGGACGTGAAAAAAAAGAGTCCCGAGATTTCTATATTTTGAACCTCTGAATGATCGGTTTGTGTCAGTCATGTGTTATTTACAGACTTTATCGATAACTGAGATCTCGAATCTGTCCGAGCATCAATATACATTGTCTCTCGCTTAATTTAAATATGAATTAGGTTCGGCTCAAGAAGATGACAAAAAAAACATTAAGTCCCCGAATGTATTGGTAACATATTTTCAATTTCGTTTTTCAGTTTCACAACAAAGTGGTTTTGGTATGAGGAAACTTAAAATAAAAAAATTGTTTAAAAATCATTAGATAATGATTTCCATAATAATAAGAATAATTATCGAAAAATGTTTCATTGAAAAATTTTTAGATACTAAAAGTAACCAGATTTTAGTAGAAGTGGCAAACAAATATTTTTGATGAAAACAATTTAAAGGAAAGGTTTAGATTAAAAGAGGAAAATTTTTCTAGAAGACAGTAGAGAAAAAATTCAAAAATCATTAAAAAGTCACTAGGCAATGATTTTCATAATAATATAAATAGTTATCGTAAAATTTTTGACTGAAAAATCTCTAAATTTTAGTAAAAGTGACAATAAAATATTTTCCATAAAAACAACAAATTTGGATATTGAAAATTCTCTAACAATCATTCGAGAAAAATTCATTAAAAATGTAGAGATCAGTAAGTTTTTCCCTTTCTTTTATATTTTTCTTAACAATTATTCTCAAAACTTGTTAATAATTTTCAAGAACTATTTGTAAATTACAAACAAGTCCAGGTCAAAGGGTCAACTAATTCTCCTCAGAAAACAAAAAACAAAGAACTCCTTTACCCTGTTGACCATTTTGACCAGTTTATAAACAACTAAAAATTTTTATTTCCCACAAATTTTATTGCTCGATGAAATTCACATTTGCTCATTTGCGCCAAAATCCTTACGAGGATGGTTTTTGAGATGAGTAAATGAATACTCGGAGACGAAATGAAATGAAAAAAGAAAAAATGGTATATTTTTTAAACTATATAGATTGGCTATGGTTATAAAGCGGAAGTGTGGGATGGCTGTATAGGTGGCTTTTACGTCTTCTCTGTGTTACGAAGAAGAGCCCGATGATGGCAGAGAGAGCCGACGCGGAGTCACCGACTGCGATCGAACAAAGACGGAGAAGCGGCACGAGGGGTGAGCGCAGAGGTTCTTGGTCGAGGGTGTCGCGGAGTAGACGCGGGACGCAACGCGCAGGGGGCTCGTAAGCTGCTTATGCGCTAGCGGAGCGGAGAGCAAGCGACTCCTCGCTAATTATTTATAGGACCCTCTCTCTGTGCAGCGGATCCTGTAGCAAAGTACTTGGTGAGTTCGAACCCGTGTGTTTCGCTATAGAAAAGGACCTCCCTTTTTCCGAGCAAAAACGCAACTATTTCCTACGCTCTTAATATTTTTTTCTCTCCCCCTCTCTCTCTCGCACTCTTCTTCTCTCTTTTTCGCCGCGCTTCTTAATCACTCTTTTTTCTCTCCACTTTTTTGTCTTACCTTTTTCTCTCTCTTTCTTCTTTTTTTTCAGGCAAATAAGGAGCAGGATATCTTGCCGATGGCAAATGAGTTTCCGTTAGTCGTGATTACTAAAAGAAGCACTTCCCTGTAAAAGCATAAGCCCTTAGTTAAGGTCATTGTATTTTCGCGAATAATGCAGCAGAGATGACAAGTTCACCGGCAAGATCTCAAACTTGGCATTTTCGTTCTAATTTTAATTTCATCTTTCTTGTTTACTTCTTTCTTCTTTTTTTCTTTCTTTCTTCTTTTTTGATTCACTTGATTTTTGTTGTTTTCATTCCGGTGTCCTTTTGCTGTTAATTTTTTGTTTGGATGTTTTTCCAATGTTGTTGTCTAATATTCGTTGCATTTTTGAAAACATGAGAAATGTTATCAGAGTGGACGTTTATTTTGGTAAAAGCAAAGAGTGAAAAAACGGAAGTTCGAGGTCCATTTTTTAGGATTACCGGTCTAGCTGCCTCGATGCGGAGCTCGAAAAAGAGTGTATGGGCTCGGTTATAGCGCGGGGGTCGCAGGGAAGTGTTTGGACAGAGGGAGCTTAACAATGAATTCGCGCCCCTTAACTTCCTGGCGGGGCTTCTGATCTTAACTTTTTCAAAATCACTATTGCATCTCACCACTGTCTTTCAACATTTTTCGAATCTTTCTTACATTTCAAAACCGGCGTGTAATTGACCGAGAAAAAGCCCAGACCTTTTAAAAAGCCCCCTCATTTTTTTATTACTTCCTTATATCATAATCAGAACCTTTTTTTTCTCTCAAAACAGATACAATCATATATATCATATATATATATAAAGATTATATTTAAAAAAGTAAGTAAAAATCTAATATTGTAACTTACGTTATTTAAAAATTGAAAATATTGCATGTAAATATAAAAAAAATATTATTATTATTATTATATTATAACAATAAAATATATAAAAAATGTAAAATTTGTAATTAAAATTATGTGAGAATGAAGAATGAGAATTGACGAAAATCAACACGCCGATGGAAACTCAATTTTTCACTTACCGCCGGTCATAATGACATAAAATGTTGAAGCGCAAAAGTGCATAAAGGGATGAAAGGGCGCAAAACGTCATTCAATTGTTGAAATCAAATTTTTGCCGCTGCGTATATCATAATCACTCTCCAGGACTCGGTTTTAAAGTTTAAATCAACCGCTTATGTGATACGAGAACAAGGGGCTCTCTACGATTGACAATCGAAAATCTAGTTACGTCTGGGCGCTTTGATGATACCGCGCCTCGTTAGAAATATATTACCAATCAGAAGACTTCCAGATCTGCTGATATGTTTTCAATGTTCAAATCTTTTTCCTGATTTCATTCCCTCCAATCATCTTCATTTTATATACCCTCAAATTGTCAAATGAAAATTTCTTTATTGATAATTCGTTCCTTATCAATTTCATATCAAATAAGAATTAGATTTTATATAATATATAAAATATATATGATTATACATAAAAAATCAACAAAATATACGTCTACTTAATAAATAAAATCACTTTTTCATTACAAAATTATTCGTATGAGAAAGAAGAATTATATATTTTTATGTATATAATAAATTGTATATATAATATATACAAAATCAAAAAAATAAATATATTTAAAAAATATATATGCATTATAATAATGAAAATTTTCATTCCAAAATTATTCGTATAAGAGAGGATTATACATTTTCATATATATGCATAATGTATTATATATAAAAAATATATATAAAATCAACAAAATGAATATGTATAAAAAAGTGTATACGTCTATTTAATGATAAAAATCCCTTTTCATTCCAAAATTCATCGTATGAGAACCGAGAGAACTACAAGGAAAAAGAAATGTCTGAACGCGAATTACAGAAACTCGAGGTTTTGTGATTTGTAAAAATTCCTTAATTGGCAGCGTATATCAGGAGAGAGTGGAGTGCTCGAAGGATAGGTAGGTAAGTCCAAGCTTAGCCCGGTGACACAGTGAACGGAACCAAGCCATGAGCTTACAGCAGCTCTGAGTTGTTATAATGGGATCCGGCTAAACGCAAGCCGATTTTAACTCTTCATCGCTGCACTCGGCCAAGTTCAAGGCTATTGTCTTGTATTCGAACTCTGTTCTTTGTTAGCTTTGGAGCAAACTCTTCCCGATAAATTTGCAACTAAAATTGAGGGGGCCTCGCCAAAGTGCCACATCAAAACCGACACTTTTTTTACTTTCCACAACTTGAGAATCACAAAATGTACAGTCATATTATACAAACTGGGAGAAGTTGGTGCTTTGTTTTTTTTTTTTTGTTTTTTTTCTTGCATCAACTCCAAAGTCGGAGCCGGCACAGGAAGCCAATATGCATGACAAGCAATTTAACGCAGCTCATTAATTTAATGACAGTCAAAAGGTCGGCGCGGATTTAGCTATCAAACGGTAGACAGGTACGCGATCTGTCCAATTAACCAGGGACAAAATGTGAGGGGATCCGCCCCAGTCGTTTATGCCCGGCATAAAAGAGCGAAAAGTACTCTCTTTGGACTCCCTACGGGCAGCTCGGCTTGTTTCATACCACTCGCAATCGGCGCTTTTTTTTCGAGTACGTTGCGTGCACCTGTTGTATGTTTTCACAATGGCCCATTAGGCCTATCTTTTTCGTTCTAATAACTCCATCGATAACAAGTCGTCGGATTTAACGTATATCTCACTTATCTCATCCGACTATCTTTTCTATCCTCATCAATTTGATACGCCAAATCAACTCGTAATCTCCAACACCGAGTAAATAAACATTTGTCAGTCCGCATTTTTTCAGCTCCCAACTCTGCCACTTTTTTTTCTGCAATTTTTCAAAAGAATCAGATCTGCTTGAACAAAATGGAAATTAAAAATTGGTCCGACGATAATTAGTAACGGCTTATCACACCAATCAAACTCGCAATTTTGTTTTGATCTTGTTCTCTGTAACAGGAAATTATTTATTGAAAAAAAAAGATGGTTATTTAAAGCTTGTTTGTTCTTTGATTCGAAACTGTTAGGTTGATTGAAGTTAAAACCAACACTGATGACGGAAATCAAATAGTTTAAATGTACGGTCATCAAGCCGACGCAGTTGTCAATTAACGTTTATTGTAGCCCGCGGTGTAGTTCCCGTTTCGAGCCTCGGGTGTTGCTAATAATGTTAATTATTTTCGGATACATTAACTGTATTATATCCCGAGGGCAGTTTCACGTTGATTATACCTACGGTAAATAAATGGCCGAGGCACATGCGCGGTCCAGATGTTGTGTATCCCTGACTGATAAATAATTCTCCCGGTCGTGAAAATTGTTCTGGTGCCAGTATTTATATCCCGACAAAGGCAACGGATCGGCCAGGATATCAACAATCAACTTTAACAGAACGGCAAATTCGTAAAAGGATCATCGAAATGAATATTGTAACGAATTGTTGTTTATGGTGGTTTGCTTTTTTATTTAGATTCAGGAATTTTCATCTCTGTTACATGATGAGACAATTGTTTAATTGCTTATACATTAGTTCTTATTTACAAATAAATTGTATCATTAAAAAATCGTCTTAACAGTTAGTTGCGTTTCTTTGTTCGGCAAATACAAAAAAAAAATGATATTTCGAAGGATACCACTTTTTTTTGGTTTTGTCAGAACAAATTTTCGTTATAACTCGTATGTTTACACCTTTTTTTCTTGAACAGTACATTTTTCTGCGTTTAGTGGAATGCAATATACATGAGAGTGTACATTGGAATATACATTTTTTTCTCTATTACATCGTACTTGGAAATACAGTCTTAATGCTATAGCCGCGTATTTGATTACCATACGTAACAGAAAATAAAAAAAAATAATAAATCAGTAAATAATCTATGCTTTACATGTAATTATAATTATTATCATTTTACCCTTGTCAGCTTTCGGGTTGCATTTCCCTTAAATACAGAGCGCTATTTTGTCGTTCATGTTTTTTTCATCAACATGGCGAGCAGAAAAGTGACAAGGGTGAAAAAATGTAAATTTGTTATTTGTATGCTTTACAGCAACGTTCACGTTGCAATTTATTGATACATTGGTAAGTCATATTCTTAAAAAGAAAAAACAATGTTTACAAAATAATACAAAAAAAGATAATTACTATCAATTATTGCATCATGAGATCTTTGTTAATAAATTAACAATTCCGATATGTTAGTCAATCAATGAAATTCGTATGAGATGAAGCCGTCAGACTCTCGTAAAAGTCCACATAATGAACAGTCACTAAATAATTATTTACAAATAAAAAGGAACCACCCGCGATCTCTCCGCAATATAGTTACAATAAATTGATTGACGATAACAAATTTCGAATAAGTTACATCTAAGTATATCACTGATATGGTGGTGTTTGTTTTAATATAAATGCTCCGTACGCCCACACATACGTCTATATAGATACCTTCTATATATACTCCATATATATAATATTTACAATTGACAATTTCATAGACATGCACATGTTCCATTAATAATTACTATTTACAATGCATCCAATATTTGCCAGATCATTCCAACATTTTTTTTCTCCCATCTTTTTTCATCTCAACAATTCTTTCTCCTTTTTTTTATTCATTTCACCGAAGCCCCTCTTGCTGTCTGAGGTCGAAGATTTTTTTTAGAATCAAACTATCTCTCAAAGGCTTCGAGCAATACACTTGGACCTTCCAATCACAATTAAATTACGATAATCCTATCTAATCATACAAATACATTACAAACAATACAAAATAATCATAATCAAATAATACAAAAATATATAAAAAAAATATATATATATAATAAATTACCTCTATCATCTACTAGTCAACTGACTGAAACTTCAAAACACGTGGCTTGAATTTTCAAAACCACACTGACTCTTTCCGCGCAAAACAAGGTCCAAACGCGAATAACGAAACGCGATCTAAAAGCCGTTTCACTGTGCCACCGAATCGAGCCAAAGCAGCCCGGTTGAGCCGTTTGTTTCAATCCGAGTCCTCCTGACTGGCGCGGTCGCGTTCGTTGGCCTTCCAGTACCGGTACACCTGGCCGCACTTGCGGGCGAAGCTGCCGGTCTGCTAAGTCATCGAGGGGCGCATCTGCTCGGGCAGTGTGTAGTCGGAGTTGTCCGACGATCCGACGACCATCTCGTTGCTGTGATTGAGATGGTGTCCGGCGGCTAGGTGCGACATGGGCGTCGTGAGGCTCATGTTGTGGTGGTACTGCGACGGGTAGTAGTTGCTCTGCGGGCTGTGGTGCATGATCTGGCTTTGGTAGTACTCCCCGGAGGCGTACGGGTTCTGGTAGGCGTTGTGCGCCTGCCCGGCGGGCCACTGCGAGGTGTTCATCGAGCTCGGCGAGGAGCTCCAACTGAACCCATACTCCCCGTGGTGGATCTGGTTCATGGTCGGCGGGTACGCCGACGGGGGCAGCTGCCCCACGCCTGGGGTCAGTGGTGGCGACGGAGTGGTCATCGAGCTGCCGTTGCTGCCGCCGGTTGGAGTCGCGCCCAAACGAGGATAAGTCGTCGGGTTGGCGCTCATCAGGGGCGAGTGCGAGTTCGGGGTCGGCGCCTCGCGGGCCCTGGCTGGCGAGATTGGCGAGGCCCTGCGAGTCGCGTGGTTGTTGTTGTTGCTGCTGCTGTTGTTGTTGCTCGCAGTGGTCGTTGTCTTGTTGCTATTTGTCGCTGCTGTGCTCGAATTCGCCCGAGTCGCCGTCGTTTTGTTCGTCGTGTTCGCCGGAGTCGTGGCGTTGCTCTGGTTCTGTTGCTGCTGCGCCTGTTGTCGGCATTTAGCACGACGATTTTTGAACCACACCTAATAAACAAAAAAAAATTTTCATATTAAACACATTATTCAAACATCATCTTATTTGTTACTTTTTATTAAAAAAAACTGGTTTGTCAAATCAAACCAATTGTTGAACATTTGTTAATAGTGTTGAAAATTTGTTGATAATAAAATATTTCAACCAAATTTGGTCGCAGCTGCTGTGTCGTTTTTTGTTTAAGCAAAAAAAAATTGTCCCTCCGGGTGATATATATTTTTAAGGCACTGGCGTTGTAACAACAAACATGAATTTTTTTTCGCAGCCCCCCTCTCCCTCCCTTGGAGGCATCTTCCGTTGGTCTAGGCCATAAGAAAGAATTTATAAAGGGAATCTACATTTGAAATGTCTGTACGAGTACGTCCGAATAGGAGATTACTGTCATCGAGAGGCGTGCGCGGGGAACTGACTCGCGAAAGAGCAAGAAAAATGGGGGTGGCGGTTGGTGCGACAGAGACCCCGCGGGGGCACAAAAAGCGGCGTCCCCTTGTATGCCGCAACCTCGCGTATGTATACCCACACCCCTATAATCCTTATACAATGTGGCCAGGGGTGCGATCGCCTATGAATCTACCACACCGCCCGCCTTTAAAAGAGGGCGATATTGCTCAATGTTATTGTTGCCATTGTTATTGTTATCGCGTCGCGTTATCGCCAGTGTTACGTTCATCGTTTGTTAACGTTACTAATTTTTCAAACTTTATTACAGATCAGAAAAAAGAATACAAACAAAAATCAAAAAACGAAAAAGGGATGGACAAAAAAACAGGAGTTGAAAATTGTATGAATGGAGAAAAAGAAAATTGGCAACGAGGATGTACAAGGAAGAGGAGAAAATGAAACGAGAAATTTCGCAGGTACGGAAAGTTGGCAAGAGATATTGGAGTTTAAGAGCCGTAGACAGCCCATTAGCGAGGCTCATGTTTGCCTAAAGGAGCGGCGCCCCTGTGGTATATAGGATACAAACTGAAAAGCATCCGACCCCAAAAATCAGGCTCGTGGTTAGCGACTCGTGAAAGCGAGGGAAGTGGTAATGTTTGTACATGGACACCGAGGTGCGAATTGCACCACCATCTGGTTTACGCGCCTTCAACCCCGTCGTCGCAGCTGCATTGACACAATTTTGACAAATATATTTTCGTGTTTGCATTTATTAGGTTGGGCTTACAGGGGTGGGTTTTCTGTTGGTCCAGCGACACTCGATACGTTTTCTTTTTCTCTCCCTTTGAAAAACTCCTTGCCAACGCTCTCAACTCGTTGGAAATTTGCTTTGCATTTTGAAAGAGCGCGACTTGTGGAAAATAAAAAAAAACTAGCGACGATAAAAATGATGTCAGAATGTTGAGGCGCGGACAACGTTTGAGATAAAGAGAAAAATGTGCAGCTGCAAACATTTTGGAGTCGCGGAGAGAGAGAAATGTGCAAGGGGCTATAATCCACGAACAAATCAACGATGTTGCGCGCGCTATCCTGGTTGTGTTGTTGTACCCGTGGCGTATGTGCTCCCGTCCTTCTCTCTTTCGCTTCGTCAGACAAAATTGTGAACTCGTCTTTCCTCGCGCCTGTATATCAAGCGCACCAACACAGCCCCATGTGGATGTACCCCGGGTGTATGTAGCTTTATACACACACCCTTTCTCATTGCCGAAGCTATTCAGCTCGGCTTAACTTTGCGCGGAAACTGAGCGCGCAGACTTTCCTTGCTTTTGTCCTATTTCTATCATGCCAATGTTCCATACTATATACACTCTATGATACTCACAGCGACTTAATTCCTCGTCCTCTTTTTTTCTCTCTCTCACTCATTCCTTCCCCTCTCTCTCTCTTTTTTTCTCCAATGCTCAATAACTTGGAATTGTTGCTCCACAGACAAAAAAAAAAAAAAAAAAAAAAAAATGTCAAACCAATGTCAACAATCAAAAAAATTATTATTTCAGATTTGTTTTGTTGCTCAAATCCGCAATAACCAAAAGTGGAACAAGTTTTGGAAATGAAAGAATATTTAAAAACTTGAAGATCAAAATGGTTTGTTTACAAAGTTCGGAGATCGAGAACAAAATATTCAATTTCAATTAAGTTCGTGTTTTAAATGAAACAATTTCGACCTTGTTCCAACCTTGGACTGTTTTTTATAACTGGAATTTTGATTTTTGGAGTTGAACTTTTACGTTTGTTTACAAAGTCCAGAGGTCGAAAGGTCGCAACAATCATCAGAACAAAATATTCAATCTCAATTATGTTCCTCTTTGATGGAAACATTTCCGACCTTGTTCCCACCTTGGATTGTTTTTTATAACTGATTTTTGATTTCTGAAAAGTTGGATTTTCGATGTTAACTGATCGGAGGAGAGAAAAAATGACGAGGGGGTTTATTAGTTCTTGGTAATGGAGATGTTACCCCGGAACCGCAAGCGTCAACAAGCTCGTTGGCACATCTATCAACATACGCACAACAAAGGGAGGCGCACTGTGTGTAAATACGTAAATCTCAGCCGGACTTGCCCGAGCACGAAGCTTTCTCGCCACCGTCGCTATATCGTTCCGGGTTGGCCTTTTATTTATCGATCCACAGCAGCCCGACGGGATTTTTAATTCCCTTTTTTTGTTCATTTCGAATTTTATTCATTAATATAAAAAAACTATCCAGTTGGATTAGAACGCTTACCTGTACGCGAGACTCTGGCAGATTGATCTTGAGCGCGACCTCTTCGCGCATGAAAATGTCTGGGTATCTGGTCTTGTTGAAAAGGCTCTCGAGGATGTCCAATTGATGTCTGGTAAACGTCGTTCGTTCTCTGCGCTGTTTCCTTTGATTCATCCCTGAAAGAAATAAATCTAAAATTAAACTTGGAATCTATTTATTTTTTTTTTCTTTTACAAAAAAGACAAATTTCTTCTTTGGCTACATTGTTTTTGCTTCGGTTGCTAGAATTTGATACGATTTTTCATTTGAAAACCGGTTTTTCAACTGGGTTGTAGTTTTCGCAAAGATTTCGCGCGGTTTTTCAAGCCCGTAGTGTAATTTTAAGAGCACCCTCGTTTTCAAGAAATAATCCGCTTACAGGGGGGAGGCCGAATGCGACATCCAAAAATTATCCAGCTGCCTCAAGAGGACAATACCATTGAACAGGAAAAAAAATCGAGTCCGACTCACTTTCGTTTTTTTTTTAGATTTTTCGAGCAATCAAATCAAAACCCGGTCGATAATTGACTCGCGTTTTTGAACCACCGCCAATCACTCGGATTCTCTCTTTTCGTCTCGCTGATTTTTGTCTCGCTTCACTCTTTCCTTCTCTCCTTCTTCTTTTACGCCCGGCGCCTTTTTTTTGGATCTTGAGTCGTTCACTTTTATCTCTTTTCTTCGTTCCTTTCTCATACCATCGCGTATAAAAAGATACGAAGACAACATGGCTGCCGTGCTCGGCGGGTGCATTGATCGCTCGCGCGTGGTACGCAAAACTTGCTCTTTCACGAGGGACAATTCCGACAATTGATATAGTGTATGTAGTCTCCTTTTGTAAAATTTCATCTTCATTAATATCCCGACTTACAAAAGCAACAATCAAAAATGACACTTACAAATTCTCAACTTCAAAACAAGTTATAAACAACAACAAACAAAATTAAAAATCATACAAAAGGTTAAACGTGATGTAGAAATGTAAATAAACAATTCTCGACCTTTTGTCCTGGGCAAAACCAAAATGTTTATAAACGTTTAAAAAGTTGAAAATGAAAACAATAAATTGTCAACTTTGAAGAAAAAAATGATAAACAAGAAATTTAAAATAATACAACAAGTTGACCTTTTGTCCTTGGCAAGACCAAAATGTGTTTATGAAAATTGACATTTACAAATTGTCAACTTGAAAAAAGTAATAAACAATACTTGAAAACAATGCAAAAGGTTAAACGAGATGTATTAGAAATGTAAATAAACAATCGTTGACCTTTTGTCCTTAGCAATGTTTATGAGTGTTTATTAAAAAGTTGAAACAGAGACGAAACCAAAGGTCAAAATTGAAAATTCATGACGATGAGAATTGTAAAAATCGAATCAGCGAAATCAGGACGAGGAGGAATATAAGAAGCGTTTCAAAAATGACGAAAGGAGAAAAAAGAAATTAGGACTAATATGCATATTGGGCGCGCCACTGTTTTTGTCATCGTTCCGAAGGTGAAGCTGCGATTCGTATCTGGCTCGAGTGTTGTGTTTGAGGACGCGAGGTCGGCTACCGGGCGATCGATAGACAAGGAACAAGAGAGAAGAGAGACGCCAACTGAGGCTTGGTTGATTGTCGAGTGGGCGTTAACGTTGCCGTTAACGAGGCTTTTGCTTCGCTACCGATATTTCTCTCCAGACCCTCCGCACGGCGGACAATAAAATTTCGATCCTGACTTTCTGTAAGGTACTTAAACAATCTTTACTTCCTCTCTCTCTCTTTTTTATCATTTATTCATTTGTTCCTTTTTGTTCAACGTCTTTATCACTTTTTTTCTAGGTGCAAAAAAAAAATTAGAAATAGAAAATAAATAAATAATAAAAGAAAGACAAAGAGAGAGAGAAAGAAAAAAAGAAATGAAAAAAAGGGAGATGGGTTTTATGCTTGGAGATATATATACAAATGTTGGAATGAAGAAATCCGAGCGAGCCCTAATGGCTCGTCAAATAAAGTATGATTTGATTTATTAAGGGGCGGCGGTTGATACAAGGGTTGTTTTGGCTCATTGGCCCGCAACAAGATCAGAAGCGCGCGACCCTAATAGCAAATTCGTTTTCCGTTTATTGGATTGCACTCTCGGTTGCAAGATCGCGCGGGAACCAAATCGAATATGTCAAAGTCAGTGGGTTCCCCTTGGAAGATTTCACGCTCGTCTTGCGCCGTGGAATGTGCGCAAGCAATTATAAAAAGCGCGGAAAAAAAAAGAGAGAGAAAAAGAGCGACGATGGAAAAAATGTGCGCGGAGGGAAGAAAAAAAAAGAGATGAGGTTTTGATCGACGCGCCCTCTGCGGGCTCTTATTGTTGAAGATGCGAACGGGAGGATGCGCCGCGACTAGTTTGATATTCATAGACTCTGAAAAGCGTGGCAAAGTCGGGCGACCGAATCGGAAATTAATTAAAAGCCAAAACGTGCGGACCCTCGCCTCGCTGATGGATTTACTTTGGGGACCGTGGGATAAGCGCACGTGACACCTTCCGAGAGAGCGGAGCCCATCAGTTGCAAAAACATTCGACCAACTTTAGAATTATAGAGGCAAATCGATTTTGATTGGCCAGCCAAGAGAGATGCCAGGGCAAATAAAAAATAGAAAAACAAACAGATGCAAAATTAAAAATTTAGGTCTTTCAGTTATTTGTTTCATTTGCTTTTGTGTTAGACAATTAGTTTATTTTTATTTTTTTCACGTCTGATGAGAAAGTGTAATTTTATGAATTTGATAAACTCATTGTTCTGATGGAAAATGTTGATATTATGAATTTTTATATATGAAAAATTAAAATTTACTTTTTTGAATTTATTTTACCTTCTTTTTTTCTTGGACAATTAGTTCATAATTTGTTAAACGTTAAATTTGTTAAATTTGTGTAAAAGTTTATAACTTTTCGTAAAACCAAATTTTTTAATTAGAATCAAAATTTTAACTTGAAAAAACTGACTTACAAAAAAGCAAATTTACTTTTTAGAGGTCCGAATGTTTTTTTATGAATTATGATGGTTCCGAAAATAATGAGGCAAGAGAAAATTGTAATTCACAAATTGATATCCGACTAGTTATCGATCCGGAAGAGAATGTTGATATTTTGATATTCGAAATTGCAAAGTCGATAGCGAGGAGGCGGTCGGACAAAAGCTCTCGGGCCTCGCGCAGATAATCGAAACGCTCATTGTTTGTCCGCAGGACGACACGCTCGGGCTTTTTGCTACTGCACTTCGCGGTCGTAAAGGACCCGCGTGCACGTGACCCGACACGTGCCGCCTTCAACTTGATACTCAATTGAGTGATTGACAGTTCACCGGATCCGACAGGTCTTCATACCGATTGGCTTTGTGTACGTATCTACACGTGCTTGTTTTCCGGTAATCCGAGAAATCACTCGCTAATTTGATTTTTATCAATGAACCAAATCGTCCGTCTTCCCTCTCTTTTTTCAGCTATTGAGTTTTCCGTTTCTTTGTTACAAATCGATGGCCCATATTTCAAATTACAAGACATTCCTCAAAACAGCAACAAAAATAACAAACATCAAACCAAAAAAAATACTAAAAAGAACAATTAAATTTTGCAATCATCCAAAAACGTTCGAATTTTAATCTTTCAATTTAATTTTGCAATATGCGAAAAGTTGAAAACGTTCGAATTTTATAATCTTTCAATTTAATTTTGCGATATGGGGAAAAGTTGAAAACGTTCATTTGAGAAGATGAAATGAGGGAGAAAAAATGTCCTTTTGATATTATAAATCGGGGGCAGAAGTTTGTGTACGATGATTGTTTTGAGGAATTTTGGGATGCTAGCAGCGAGACGAGACCGGACCTAACGGGCAGATCCGGCGCACACGTTACCATGGAAACGCGCGTATCTATATCTACGTCGTTTGGTCCTACCTACTGGCTGCTACCACCCTGATAAGCGGCTTACTCTCATGGCCTGCACTCTTCTCCGTTGTCGGAGAGTAAAAGAGAGCTCTCCATTTCGTTTTTCATTTTTCCTTTTTCTTCGACCTTTTTTTTTCATCCCGTGCCCGACGACCATTGAAACGTCAGGGCCTTTCGCAATTGACGAGATCCAACTCTCTAGACATTTACTCTTTTATAATACATAAAAAAGAAGGAATCAAAATAAAAATACCAAACTCAAAACAAAAACGAATAAACCAAAGGAAACGGATAAACATGTTTCATAAAAAATCTTCATCGTCAAATTAAAAAGAGAGAAATGAACCGAATAAAAACAACAAAAAGAATTTAAAAAAAAAAGGAAAAAGAATCAGTTCAGTTGAGACGTGCAAAAATTGTATATCTCATGAGAAAGTGTATACGCTGAGAAAATTGAGAAGCCCCGACGTAACATTGCGCACCGCTACGGTTTCAAGCGATATCGATTTTCACGCCAATCAATAGCCCGTACCAAAAACAATGAGCGCATTTTTTTGTTTCCCTTTCTGTCAGATTACGATTGTTTTTTTTTTTTTTTCGCAACAAAATAACAAATGGACACTTACCCTGTGCGTGGTAGGTGACGACGTGGTGGTGCTCCAGCGGCAGCGGAGCATGCGGATTGCCGTGGGCAGCGGCGAGAGAAAATGGCGACGGCAGTCCATGGTGTGGGGCCGCGTGGTGCGGATGGGGCACGGAGTGGGCACCTAGGGCCATCTGATGTCCCTGGTACAGGTGACCCGCCGCCTGGGTGCAGCCAGTCTTGATATACCCGGCCATCTTTCTGTACCAATATACCTCCGGGGCCACGTTGGCTGTGTCCGCTTGTGCGGCTACGTATCCTGACGCAACTGCCGTACCCTCCGCGGACCCTAACTGTGCGGCTACGTATCCTGACGTGTCTCCCGCCGTGCTCTCCGGGGACGAGGGATCTGGACCACTCAATTGCTGACCTGTCTCGGGCGAATAACCTTGATTGTAATAATCAAGGTATCCTGGCACCAGCTGGTTCTCAGACCCTTGTACCGCAGCTTGCTCACACTGGGTACACTCGTTCGGAGAACCGTTCGGGCTCCAGTACTGTTCGGCTGCCACTTGTGAGCTCGGGCAAGGCGAGACCTCAAATTGGGCAGGCGAGGTCTGCCCGACGAACGGGGGACAGTCGCTGGGGGAACTGTTCGCAGCCCAATATTGTCCGGGTGCCACTTGTGACCTTGGGCCAAGTGGTACCTCGAGCCGAGCAGGCGAGATTGGCTCGGAAGCTTCGAAAGCCCCCGAAACCTCTACAGCCTCGGTCGGCTGGTTGTGTGAAAGCTCCGAGCCGTTCGGCGCGGAATACTGCTCGAGCGCTCCTGAAACGACGGTCGCTGGGGCGTTTGTCCTCTGCACAACCGAATTCCAGCCGGGGTCGTTGTAGAGATCTACGGGACTCTGGCCGGAACTTTCAAGCTGCGCCAAGTCACTCAAGAATGAAGGTCTCACCTGGTGCAAAATATTGTGCGCTTCGATTTCGTTGTATTCCCAAGATTGCAGATACTGTGAACAAAAAACATGTCTTTGGTTATATATCTATACGTTGTTATCATGAATTTTGGCGTGGTAATTTTTTGTATAAAAATGAGTTTGATTATAATTGGTATTTATATGACTTTTGGATGTTAATATTTATGTAAAATGGAATATTAATATTTGATTGATATAAAATGTTAATTAATATGAATTTTTGATATAAATTGGTTATTGATATAATTAATATACGTTGCTAATTATATTATATTCGTATATATGGATATTGATATGAATGAAGTATTCATGTTTTTTGCCAAATGAATAGAAATAACATGAAAAATTGTTTTGGTTTATTCAGAAAATAACAAAAACTGCATGATAATATGAAAATCAGGATTTAAAAATTGAAAAAATTAAAAATAAAAAAAATTGTTATTCAATTAATATTCAATTTGATTGATATAAAATGTTAATTAATATGAATTTTTGATATAAATTGGTTATTGATATAATTATTATACATTGTTAATTATATTATATTCATATATATGAATATTAATATGAATGAAGTATTCATATTTGTTGCCAAATGAATAGAAATAACATGAAAATTTGTTTGGTTATTCAGAAAATAACAAGAACTGCATGATAATATGAAAATCAGGTTTTAAAAATTGAAAAAATTAAAAATTAAAAAAAAATTTATTCAATTAATATTCAATTTGAGTAATATAGATTTAAACTGCAATTGAAAAATATAAACATTGATGTTTATGTTTCTTTGGAATAAACATTTTAAACAAATTCAAAATATAATCCCAAAGGGAATCATCAATACAAATAACATTTATTTGATATTAGACATTATGTAATGAAATCATAATATAAATAATTAATTTTTTTTTCATCTAAATTTGAGTTATAATATTATAATAATATTTAAACTGCCCGGACATCAAATCGGCAAAACAAATTACGGTCAGTCATGAATTTGTTCTACTTGGGACAACATCTCCAAATAGAGAAATAGTATAGAAAATCCACAATAGAAACTTAATTAAATTCAATTTTAAATTAAATTATTTTCTAACTTAGGTACCTAGTGTCACTCGCTGTCACTATCTGTCAACACGTCAAACTGTGTGTTCACAGAGTCTTTTTCTTCAAAATTTGAAAAAATACTAACAAAAAAAAATAAATAAATAAAATGAAATATTAAATAAATAATTAACGAATGATATAAAATAATGAATAAATAAATAAATAAGTAAAATAAATGAATTGAAATAGTTTCAATTATTCATCACATAAAACAAACCGATGAATTTCTTGATTAATCCAAATCTTTCTTTCATCCAATTGTGACACTATGATACCCTGTGTTTACAAGAAAAACACAAAATAAAATCACTGCTATCTGAGACCTACTTCTGCACTAATGACCATGTTTTATGGTTTTTTGGCACAAGTATTCGGTATAATATAAAATAGTAACTCGCGCACAACTATAAAAAATGTTTTCAGTTTAAAGTTACTGGATAGACTGAGGCCCTTGGGTCCTCATAAAAAATGAAAATTTACGGAAAATTTGGAGGAGAGGGGGGCAATACCTGAGCGCCTTTCAAGTAATTGAAATTTGTACACAGTCATAAGGGAGGGAGAGGTAACCGAACTGCATTGGTCCCAAAAACTCAGTCAATTTCTACCTCCTTCTTTCAAATATTTATCATTTATAAATAGAAAACTACTTGTAACTTTAAGAAAAAAAATGAGAAAAATGTGTTTAACGTTAGAATTTTTCGTTAAATTTTCATGTAAATTTTGTTATTTGTCGCTAACCAAAAACAAATTTCCTAATATTTTTATCATTTTTGTTAAATAAATTATGCACTAAAAAAAGTCTTATAAATATCAAATAATCAAACAGAGAAAACATTTCAAACTAAATCAAAATATAATCCCAAAGAGAAATATAAAACCAAATAACATTCATTTGGTATTACAAATTATTTAAGAAAACCATAAGATAAATCATTAATTTTTTTTTTTTTTTTATCAAAATTTAAATTATAATATTTAATTGTCTGGAAATCAAATTGACTAGGCATAATCAAAATGTGATCAAGAAAGTGAACTCAGTTTAAGCTAATAATGAAAAGCAAAATATAGTACCAATTCTAAGGGCAGTTATAATTTTTTCTATTTGGGATTATTGTGAATTTTAATTAAACGAAATCTGAGGCGGACATCTTTACTACTGAGCATGTTTTGTGCTACAGTAACTTAAATAAAAATTTAAATTTTAAAATTATCAGTTGCGAGTCACTGAGGTCCGTCTGAAGATCAAATTTAATTAAATTCAATTAAAAACTTATTTTCTAACTTAGGTATCTAGTGTCACTCTTTTGTCACTATTTGTCAAAACGTCAAACTTTTTGTGCATACGCACATAGTTTTTTTTTTTTTTTTTCAAAATTTCAAAAAATATTGAAAAAAATACAAAATAAAATCTATTCATAAAATGAAATAAAAAACAAAAAATAAATAAATAAAAATAATAAATAAAATTAATGATGTAAAAGTTTTTCAACCTCTCATCACATACAACGAACCAAATTATTTGACTATCCAAGTTTTTTTTAATCCAAGTGTGACACTTTTATACCCATTGGAATCTTGTAAACTATGTTCACAAGATCCAAAATAAAATCACTGGCAGCTGAGACATACTTCTGCGCTAATGACCATGTTTTATGGTTTTTTGGCACAAGTATTCGATATAATATAAAATTTTAACTTGCGCGCACAAACTATAAGAACTGTTTTCAGTTTGGAGACACTGAGAAGACTGATGTGCTAATGAGGATTTCATCCTATTTATAATGAGGAAAATTTACAGAAAATTCTGGTGGAAGGGTAAAAACTGTACCTGAGAGTCCCTCAGAAAAATTGCTACTCGTACAGAGAGATAGGAATGGGAGGTGGTCCCAAAATCCCTTCCTGTTATTTTTCCATTCTTTAACATTTACAGGTAGAAAACAACCCGTAACTGATGTTACGAAAAAATGAAGAAAGCGTGTTTTCGTTTGATTTACCAATATTTTGTTCAGCCAAAAAGGTACTACAACTTCGTAAAACGGAATTAACGGGTTTGCTTGGGAAGCTCAAAAAAATGAATAAATGAAATGAATGTATGATTTTTGTAGAAAATCATGATGTTCTTTTTATTACAAAATTTTTATTAGAAATGAATTGTATTTTGACTTTGTGTTGTTTAAAATGTTAATGCAAAACATCAATTAAAATATCAAATTTTGTATCATCCATTAATTTATCATGTTTCTGTAAAATGATATACATTTTAATAGATGTTGTTTTTGTTTCCCAAAAATATAAACAATGAAATTGTATATTCAATTAATTTTCTTTGTTGACTTTTCATGTGAATGAAAATTATGGAAGAAACCAGATTCAATTTTTTACAAGAGATAATAAAAATTGAAATAAATTTTTTAGAAGATTTAAAAATTTTTTGGGGGTTATCAGTAATTTTTGGAGTACCCCAACTCCCTTTGAAATTTAACATGGAGAAAAAATTATTTTCAATTATATTCAAGATATAATTACACAAATAAAATTTGTTATCCACATTTTTCGTATATAAAGCAAGATCTTAAATAAATTAAATATTAATCATACTACAAAATCTATCAAAATAAATTCAATATTTTAATTCCACAAGAACAAATTTGTTTAAAAGAAGTGGAAAACAAATTTCCAAGAGATTTTCCACAAAATCAAATGAATATTTTCAAAATGTCTGTTGTATCTCAATTTAGCACAATCTAAATAATATACAGACATTATACAGATCTATATAATATCTAAATTATTCTATTGGAGATAAATATATTGAATGTGAAAAAATTCACGGACAAACTTAAAATGATGATGAAATTATATAACTTTTTACACCACGATAAGAAACTGAATAAAATAACGTGTTCGATTGATTTATTAATATTTCGGTAAACCAAACAAGTGACGAGTTAACATTCATCGATTGGCCATTTCAATTAACATTCAATTTATCATTCAATTTTCTCCCGTTTCTTTTTGTCATGAGAATTTGATTGTGATTGAGATAATATCAATCAAGTAACACACTTTTACATGCAAGCCGCAGGACAAATAACGAATAATTAAAAGTGCATAAGCGCCCGATAGCATTATCAATTTAATCCAGCCTATTACTTCGCGTCTACATCTCCAACCAGTCTGAAACCATTCATGAACACATACAAAAAAAAAAAAACGAACAAAAAAATTAAAAATAATAATAATTACAAAATGATTCATAGTGCTTAAAACTATTTCTATTAAACGTTTTCAAAAATTCGGTACAATAAACAAACCGATGAGAGAAAATTAATTAGGACTTTTTTCCACAAATATTTATTGCCTCTCTCAGGGAAAGTCCCGGAGATAACGGCTGCATCTGTGTACTTCCAAGAAAAAAAGGAAGTAAAAACAAAAAAATGAAGAAAAAAATTAAAAATAATATTTTTGGAATTATCGCTGTGGAAAAATTGAGTGTGTAAGTCAGTCTCATCGGCCGTTTGTGACCCAAGATAAAAGAAACAATGACATTGTTCGGACATCCCTTCGTGCAAAAAGCAAGGACCCAAACTCAAGGAAAGGTTGTATATTAAAAGTGCGCCGTCCAGAGGTTGATATCATGTTTACAGACTCGTTGAAAATCTTCTTGCTTGTAGGCCGAATTGTAATGATGACCTGGTAGCTGCGGGCAATGGGTCTTAGAGGTATTTGCGTCGACTCCAGGTAGAACAAAAGGACCTCCTCAATAAAACAAAGGGGTCTGTTCCGAGTTATGTATATATGTTCTTTACGGTCAATTAGGTTTTCTTTCATGTTGTTTTCAAATGACAAATCGTGCGGCCACAAGATGATCTGTAGGTTTTCCCCTGAATCTCTTTTTGACACGCAAAATTTTTCCGGTCCCAAATGATCCGCCCATCTAAGAATAACAGATGACTGTGCTTTAAAAATGTCATGTTGCAAGAAATGAGATTTAATTAAAGTGGGCGATGCAATTTCGCAAAATAGTCAGATGTTTTGATATTAATATTAAACTTTTGATATTTAATTTTTAATATTAATAATTAAAATTAATTCTATTATTACTAACATGTTTATATGGGTAAATTTTTTAAAACATTGACTATCTCTAAACTGTGATATTGCATGAATTTAGAAATTGAACAAAAAAAATATATATATAGATATACGTAGTAGGTATTTGTATACAATTGTTTGAAATTGAATAAATTAAATTTGAATTTGTGAAAATTGTTTCAATTTGCCTGATTGTTTATGGTGATCAAAAATATACGTTGTTCAATTTTACACAAATTCTGACTTTCCAGAAACAAAAAATATTCAAAGTGGCAAATTTACAAAAAACATTATAAAAAAATAGTATTGGACGATTAATTAGACAGACATTAATGAGATATTAAGAATTAGTCATAAAATATTGAAATTATCATGGTTAATTATCATTTGAAAAACGTTATTTTTACTGTACCGACAGTCTCACTTCAAATTAAGCCTATTATAATAATATGAAAAAACTCAAAATAAAATTATGGTATAACATTATATGAGGAATGATTTTGATTCATCATTAACCGGCATAAGTACAAAAAAATTGTCTCTAATTATTATCACCCTTTTTGAGATAGTAAAAGCATTATTTATGGTGACTTTTTTCGAATTATCTTTCAGATTATGAATGGAGTAAGAATAATCATCAATTCAATCAATCAATTCAATACAATTCAATTTTCATTCAAAATTTGTATTCAAAATTTTCTCATCTAAACGTTGGACGATTTATTAGACAGACATTAACAGCATATCTGAAAATTATTAGTCATAAAATGTTCAAATTATCATGATTAATTATCGTTTGAAAAAAAAAATTTTCTGTACCGACGGTCCCACCTTAAAAAAAAGGGGTAAAGTTGAGAAAAAGAGATCAAAAAAAGAGAGAATCAAAAAATATCGTCTGGACATGTTGAAAGATGAGATCCTAAAGGGTTAAAAAATCTATATGAAGGCAGCAGGAAAACCGGATGTTATGGTAGCGATGAGAGTAGAGGCGTAGCGTTTGCGCGTTTATTCCTCCTCTCTGTGGCTCCGCCCTTATGATATTATCCGACGGTGTGCCGACTTTGATTCGCTCCCTCCTGATCCACCAAGACCAGTCTTTGACTCTGCAAGACGTTACCAGAGATTCCTCTCGAATTTTTTTTTCTAAAAACTCGCAACCCAAGGAACGTCCGAAGTGCTCAACAAGAGTCTTTTTTATATCGATTTGCATCAGGCATGACTGGATGGTATATTGTTTGACATTATTATTTAAAAATAAAAACAAACTTTTAACTATCCAAGTTATACGTTTTTTAAAATTGATATTGCCACTTGAAAAAAATCAGTTGTAATTGTGGAAAGAAAAGAGAAACGATTTCAGATAAACGAGATAATGAAACTAGTTCTGGCAAATGAAAAAAAATGGCGTATCAATTAAAAAGTGATACAAATTGAAATTAGATGATAATTTGATATGATTAAAAATGAATAAAAATGAATAAACTTGAAGTTATTGTTGTATGTAAATTTGGATTCGAAGATTTGATGTTGGTTTTATTATTTTATTGGGTGATAATAAATTTTTGTTATAATTCTCTCAACGTGATGTCATTTAAGGCATATTTGAATTCTGGAAAAAGAAAAAAAAAAAGATAAAAAAAAGAAAAACAAGAAAAAAGGAAA
>JAAMPD010001086.1:0-29971 GCA_025266255.1 Trissolcus basalis | reverse complement strand
AATTATTAATAGCTTTATCAGTACAACTTCAGTCAAATTTTTCTTACCGAGCAAAGGAGTTAAATGATTTAGATAAAATTTTATTTAATTTATAAAGGTCAATTTTCAGGTTTGATTATACATGAAAAATAAATAGATCTGATTGAAATCATAACTTGATCAGAAATATGAACCAGGAATATTTTTCAGAAAATTGGAAAAATTCGTATATAATTACGATTGTTTCCGGGTCTGGTCAATATTTAATCTTTTTTTTCGGATAGGATAGTTTATAAAATAAAAAAATTCACAAATTATAAAGAATTTCAAAAATGATAACCCAACATTTCTTAGTTTAAAATAACCTATAGTTCATGATACTACAAACTATTATAACAACCAAACTCATCAAATTTCAACTTTTATCGGAATGAAAATAACGTTTTCTTTTCGTTTCACATATAAATAACATTTCAACAACTACAATTATATATGAATTTATGGAAATATATATAAAAAAAAATGATGAAACCAAAAATTTCACCGAGTAAGAATATTTGGAAACGTGAAGAATGTTTTTATAATTAAAAAAAATCGGATTCAATTATTTGGTGAGTTCTCAGCGACGGTCGTGTTATTTTTTATTCACGCGTATATTAAATTCAGCGATGGTCCTAATTTACGTGGACCGCGCATAATGGTACAGCTCGATTTAACATCAGCATACATCCATCCTCTCTGCCCACCGAATTTATATTTCCTACCTCGTATGACGAAATCAGCGTATAATAATAACAACAATAAGTGGCAGGGCTACACGATATATTCGATAATGGGATGGCATATACATATATATAATCGCTCTCGAAAGGCATCACGAAACGATTCGGGGTCCTATCAAAAAAATCTTTGTGCCTTCGGTTCTTTTATATGTATAAGGCAGCGTGATCGCATCGATCGCAGGTATACCTATATACACCCATAGGTGCATGGCTCTCCGGCGTGCGTGATTTTGAATTTGAAAAGGAACGGAATGATATAGTACACGACACACATTACGAAAATTCTGATTTCGCAATGGTCATCAGAATGTTATGATTGATTGCTTATTTATTGCATCTTACTTTTCGATTGCCCATTTACGTTGCCATTATTTTATAACTTTAATTGTTCATTTTCGACTACCCATCTTTATATGTCTTTTTACTCATATATAAATTTTCAATCATTTTCAATTGTTCGTTCATCAAAAATTGGAAACTGTTTTATAATTTAAAAAACGAGATTTTTATACTAGTAAATTGACAATATTTATATAACTACTGTATAATTACTATGTAACTACTGTTTATATTTACTTCTGGTTTATTAGAAAGGAAAACTTTGGTCGATAAAGTATTGTCAGTAGAAAAAATGCTAATCATCGATCTATAAGTGAAACTACAGTTTTTGGTATATATAACCAGAAGATGACACCAGACAGCTGTGGAACAAATTCCTGGTATCATCTTCTAACTGGGGACTAATCGAGTAATAAATTAAATGTCCATTTAGAGTCTGGGATTTCCATTTATGCAACTACCGAAAACATCATGTCTTTAACACCATCATAAAATCCGAGCATTTTCTACCTTCGTATCTTCGAACGATATTTGGACAGCATCCTTTACGGTTAAAAACTGGATGCTGTAAATTGTCAATTTCTGTCTAGTCAGCTAGTCATTTAGACTTTCAATTTATAAATAAAATTTATAACCAGCTATCCAGGTGGGTAGAAAATTTCCAGTGTACATGCACTCAGAGAAAAAATTGTCAAAAATGCACAACATTTGTACTAAAGTAAATGCAAAATTATTAAGTTATTGGAACAATCTCACATCAGGATATGAAAAAATCTTCTTCATAAAATCATGCTGAAAAATAATTGCATATATATATGGCAACATTTTACTAGACTTCTTTTCATTCTTTCAAATTCTATACAAACATAAAAATCAACCAAGTTCAGAAAGTTTTTAGAAAGTTTAAGATTTTCGGACGAGAAAACTGTATCTCCATCAACAGTTTTGCTAAATATTTTCGGTGTTGTAAATAACGAAATGTATCGATTCTTTCGGGAATTTTTCAGTGATTAACTCAACCAATAAGAACAAAAGGCTTTCACATCTTGTTTCTACTATGAACCCCATGACCCTTGATGATTTGAGAAAATTGCAAATTTTCAACAAATGAGGGAAAAATGTTGTTTTTATGGCACACCTCCCACTTTGATCTCTCCGAATTCGAACAAGTAACTTGAGTAATAATTCCAACTCATTAGAAATGGTTTTGTGAGATTGCCAGGTCAGTTTTTCAAGTACAGATGCTGCAAAAATTAATCATCAAAATAATTGTATTAATTACTATATCAAACCTTTTATATATAAATAAGTATATTTTTTTAGAATATGAAATAATGACATAATGACATATTACTTATATGAAATTATTATTATAACTTTCTTTTATGATATCAAAAATATTATAAAATCACAAAAAATTAATTATTTTATATACTTCTGAAGCATATATGCTATCATACAAAGAAAAATATGGGCTTATATATATATAATTTATATGTAATGAATATTCTTTCATTAATATTGTATTGAAACTTATAATTCAGGTGTGAAAAAAATCTTGATTTGTAATAAAAAAAAAATTAATTTAATTGATTTCAATCATTTGTTTTTGAAGGAATAAATAAATAATTATAATTCAGTAATTCAATCAAATAAATAACAACACAATGAAGGAGAAAAAAATTTTTAAATGAGCATTTTTAACATGACAAGTATAGGCCGAGTATGGTTATGAAAAACAAAAATGCATGTTATTGACATACGTTTGAAACGACAGAATTAAATGAAAAACTAATATAAATGTAAAGAAAACCTAAACAAACCATTTGAACTGTTAAAAGCAATAGGTTGCCGGACAAATGAAACAAATGAATTGATCCAAAGTTACAAAAAATGCTCATTTCATTGTTTCAGGATCGTATCGCAAAAATCGTACATTTCAAAAAAGTAATAAAATCTGTCAAAAATTAATTAAAATTACTAACCAAGATACAATATTTAATTGTGCCATATTTTCGAATTATTATAACAAAAATTAAGCCTATTTCGGTAAAGTGCCCCACATACCCCCCATCTAATACGGCCGTCTCGCTGGTTCCACCTTAAAAATCAAAAAACAAATAAAATGAATAAAAAAAATAATAACAAATAAAAAACAACTAAATTATAAAGTATATTATAATATAAATAATAAATAAATAAAACATAATAATAATATAATAAAATATAAAACAAATATATATTTTATAAGGAAAATACATTAAAATTATATAATTATGTATTTTACATATATGTAAAATACATAATTAAAATATATTTACACGTTTATATTTTTTGTCCTTGAAAGTATAAATGGAAACGTGTAGATATATATATGGTCGAAATATTGCATACATATATGGATGATTCGTTAAGATGTAATTGTAAATTGCATGTATGAGGACATATATACGTCATATATGGGCACATATAAAAGAGTTTGGTTGGGTTATTTTTAAGTGTGATCAAATGAAAAATACCAAGAGAAACAAAATAACACGGTGGTATTGTCGCGGGAGGAGAAGAAAAATAAACACGTACATATGAAAAGGTGAAGTTTGATTAAAGATCGCAGCATAAAACGTGTGCATTCGCACCCGATTTCATAAAGATAAATGAGCACTGATCAACGTTTGGAAACCGGTTTGATTTAAATCTTGGTGCTGCCGTGTGCAAACGTTTGTGCTCAATTATTCCATCGTAAATCTGCACGCCAACGAAGCGACGCGAAGTTTCGTTAACTCGAAAATCGCTACCACCTTTTGCGGGTTTCAATTTTTGTCCCAACTCTTGCAAGAATTCTCTCTCCATTCAAAAAAATACAGAAAATAAAAAAAAATAGAAACAGAAAAAGCAAAAAGTAAAAAAACAACAGAAAGGAAAAGTAAAGAACCGAGAACAGAAAGGA
Source organism: Trissolcus basalis (assembly GCA_025266255.1). Taxonomy (NCBI): domain Eukaryota; kingdom Metazoa; phylum Arthropoda; class Insecta; order Hymenoptera; family Scelionidae; genus Trissolcus; species Trissolcus basalis. The sequence continues at coordinate 25,924 of JAAMPD010001086.1, read as the reverse complement.
GAAAAATGTTTTTCTTAAAAATTAGTTCTATTTCGGAAAACAAGATAATTAAAAATGCAGGTAAAATGGAGCGAGGCATGGACAAGCTAATGTGATTACTAGGAAGATAAAGGAACAAGAAAACATTTGGAGATGAATGAAAATGAATGAGACGCGAGCAGAGGAAAGGGTATAGGGGGGAGAGAGAGAAAGAGAGAGACCGAAGGAAAGCAATGTTCGACAGATTACAAACGTTTTTGCGGCTTTTAGTGGGAAACCTTGTAAACTCTTCTGGATCTCTGAGATCGGTATCTGCGCTGTCCCGTAAGGTTTGACGAGCGACGCCTGCGGTGCGAGGATTCTACTTAGTAGTGGAGACCCTCGATTTGCTTTATCTGTAAAAGTGAATGTACCTTTTTGTATTTTTACATCACTTAACGCTCCAACGAGCGTTTTCAGTAGCGACCGACCTTTTTAAAAATCGACCCACCAGGTTACCGCAACAAGAAAAGAATTTCAAAAAATACCGCAACCAACAGAATGGGAAAACCTTCGGGTCTCTGATTTATTCATGGAAATCATTATGTCGATCAGCTCTAGTGCAAACAATTCGTCAAATACCAATCAGCAGTGCGAACATGCTTTTCAATACTTTTCTATAATGCGTCTTGGATTGTTTGAAAATGTCACTCCAGTTTCAGTATTTTGTTTCTTCATGCTTGTTCCCAATTTTTATTTTTTTTTTATTTTTTATTTCATCTTTTTGAAATTGTTTTATTTTTATATTAATTCTGTTCACAATCTTGCTATAACAATACATCAATTCAAACTTCAATTTTTTTTAATATCATTGTCATCATCAATTTTTGAAAAAATTAATTCAATTTCTTCATCATTTTGATATTGAAAAAATATTTATTGAAATGAAAAAAAAAAAAACTATATATAAAATTTATATTATAAAAAGTTATATACAATATTTCAACTATCTATCTCAAAGTAGAATGTAGATGTGTTTGCATAAATGAGATATTTATGTTAGATATATATAATATGATTATATATAGCCACGTATGAAATATAACACGTAATATAATTTCTTTGTCATTTTTATAATATAAAAATACTTAAAAATCTATAAATTATAAAAGAAAATTATTTATTTTTGTTAGCCACATAAACAGTACAATTATATATATAGCCATAAATATATAATATAATTTCTTGGCTATTTTTTTAAGTTTCATTCCTTTGAAAATTATTTTATTTTAATATCAGTTTGTTTCTTCTTTAAAATTGCGATAGAAAGATTGGCTGTTGATTGAGGAAAAAAATGTTTCATTTTTTATTTCATTCAGATCATGGGCTTGAGGTTAATATCAAACATATTCTGGCACTTTTCGACTCGACACAAGCTTTTAGAAGGCATTAGTCGAGCTCACGGTTCGTCGCTCGTAGTCGCTATACATTAAAACGCCTCGTTGACAAATTCTGAACCGTGATCAAATGCGCTCCGAAAAGTACTTCTGCTATGTTAAGTGAATTTTTGTTAATTCTATTCTTTTCCCCCTCTTTTCCAAATCAATCAACTCGTTCATCTCTTTTGCATCAATTAACTCAATAAAAGCAAAACAACTTTACAATCAATATATTGATTCTGGTTCTAAAAATTTCATCATTTTGCAATATTGAATTACAACACTCAACAAATTTATCAAAAAACAATTGAACTAATGAAAAATGAACGTTTCATTTTTGCTTCATTCAATTTTCAACGAAAAACTACTACAATATTGATGATAAATTCAACAAAATTAAATTAAACCAACAAATGTTAATCCAATAAAAAAAAATAGAAAAATAATAAAACCCAAATTATTATGTGATAAGAGGCATTAAAGCCTATATTTTATTATTAAACAGAATTGAAATTATTAAACTGATTTGAAAAAATTGCAACCCGAAGGAAGAACCAAGCAGTTGCAACAATTTTGCAAGAAATAAAAAGTGAACAAAAGAGGGGGGGAGGAAGAGAAAAATAAAGTACAAAATTGTTGTTTTGTTCTGACATGAATTTGCAATGGGTATCTTATAGATTGGTGTGCGCGCAGATCAGAAAATGAAATGAAATAGCATATGCGGCTTGGTAGATGACACATGGGCAGGCTCGGTCGCGTCTCAGGTCGTTTGGCCGGTTAGTGTATCGCCGTCTGCGTCGCACGCGGTGTCGTTTCTTCTTGCACAGTCTAAGCAAAACGATGCCGCCTCTCTAGAGAGCACAGTAGCGGCAAATATTCATAAATATAAAATATGTCCCTCCTTTCACCCTTTCTCACGCACACAGCCGCACGAAAAAAAGCCAAATGAAAATACTCGCGCTGTAATATATCGGTAACATATATATAAACGAATAACGCGCGCACACCAAGGACTTCTGCTCAACACCTTTGTGTACGACATTCCTTACTCTGGTAAAACAACATGAAAAATACAAACAAAAATTTCAAATTGTATTATTCGTCATTCCAACGAGGAATCTAATTTTTAAATCTTCTTCCTCATTTTTTTTTCACGTAAATTTTATTCAAAACTTATAAACAAAATGGAAAATTTATTTTGTTACAAGATGAAATTTAATGATTGCAAATTTGATGAAGAAGTGATAAGAGAATTTTAGGAGGGAATGAAATTGAGGGAATTGTTGGAAATTTTTTGTTTGTGAAAAGGAAAAAAGTGTTTGGTTAATGAGTATTTAGTTAGTTGTTGTGTGCAATGGTCCGAGTGATTGTATAATATTCCAATCCATTCCGAACGCCCATTTTGCATGCACAGGACAGACCGAGCATTTACAAAAGCTAAGGGTCACTGAGCCATTGACGAAACTATAAATACATTAATGCATATGATTTATTAACATCTACATCTCTATATAATTTATCGGTCTCGGCTGAAATTATGTAAATACAAGTGGCGAGGGATACGAAACCTTTCCAATTCACACCGAAATAGCGAAATACCAGAGTTTTTGTCTGATGCTTCAACATTTTTTATGATATATATTTGAATCGTTTCATCTTCAAATCTCTTTTATTATTTACATATACATTCGTATATACAATTTCTCTAATCAAAAAATACCTCCAGGACAAAAAAATGGTGTGAAATTCTGTTCACAATATCTCTCCCTATAGATATTTCAAATCAACTCTAAATTTTTGTATTATCATTTTTGTCATCAATTTTCATATTATTTATTTCTTTATCAGTTTTATTATAATAAAATATTTATATTAGTAATATAAATCTATATTCTTGTATATGTTATAAAAAGTTTTATGTATATAAACTATTTGTGTCAAATTTGAATGTATATATGTTAGCATATATGAGATATTTGTTAGTCATATATATAATATGATTATATAAACCCATATTTATATTATAATTTCTTTATCATTTTTATATTTCAGAAACATTTCTACCACTAATATAGATCCATATATAATAAAAATTCTTATACATTTAAACTATTTATCTCAAATTTTCAAATAATTTATTATATATATTTTCATTTTATATAATAATATAGAATATATTGTCAGATTTACAAACAACTATAAATTTGTCATATATTTTCCATTTGGCTCCATATATGATAACAGATATAAATGACAAATAAAATGTAAATCACATGTAAGTTAATTTTAATTGGTTTTAATGAGGGGGATAAAAATGTTTTGAGCTACTGATATATAGCTAGATTTCAAGAGTATATATAGTTAAAAGGTTGTAGATAATACAAACAAGGTAACATCATCGACTGCTACTGCGCGGTAGAGATGCGAATGGCAAAAGCATCTGAGAGGAACTTGTTCTTATTATTATATTCATATTCATATCCACACACCCAGGTCTATCTCGTTAAAACGAAAAAAAAGGGCGAATGAGCGTTAAGAAGCTGGCAGAATGATGCGCCGATACAGATATAGCTATATATAAAAATCTTTATAAAAAGTTTAAAAGTGCCGCCGACCGGGGCGCGACATTAGATGAAATATACCACTAAATTTTTGTCGACTTCTCTACACCTGTGTTGCGTGCAATTTTTTCCCTCGTTCCTTTTTTAATGCCAGAAAATGGTCTATAAATTAGTCCGCAGCGAAGAAAGAAGAAGAAAACAAGTTGTTTTCAAATTTTCGGAACGTTGTGAAATTGTTATACCCGTTGAAGGGTGCTTGTTATTGTCGAAAGAGTAAATTCACCTCGCTCGCATAAAAACACGTCCGAACTTTTCACCGTCGTAAAAAAGGAAAGTTTCCCTCGGGAGAAAAAAAACGAAAAGCTTTCGAAAAAGTCGGGACAATAAAAGAGTTGCGTGAAAATCAACCGCGAAGATCATGGCAATGCAATAAACCACCTGACTTTGGTGAGAAAAAAAAAGTAGAAAAAAAGAAGAAACACCCGAAACTCCAAATACAAAACAAACCGAAAAGTTCTTCGGGTTTTTCATTGTTTGTTTGACTTTGGGATTTCCTTTTGTTTTGTGTTTTCAAAAAGTTCATCATTCGGTTTTGATATTAGAAAATAATTGAGATCGTATTTATAATGCCAATCCCATTAAACCTTTTTTCGTTTTTTTTTCTTTTTTTTCTCGGTTTTGGTACAATCCATAAAATCAAAACTTTGCCGTAAACACTTTTGTGGGCGAAAAAGAAAGAAGGGAAAAGAGGAGGAAGAATGAAAAAAAAAGGAAAAAATGGCGTACGATTTTTTCAGTAGTATCGTCGCATAAATTTAATGAAAGGATCCGACACTTAAAAATTTGAGGTGGAAGAAAAAAATATGCCGAGCCGAAAAGGCTTGGAGAGAAAAAAGGAACGGGGCAAAAAAGTAAGAGGAGCGAGAGAGAGACTGTGGATGAGTCCGTTCGCTGACTCACGTCGGGCCCAGGTGGCTGTGGGTCCGGACGCGATGCGCTGACCTCTTGCTCAAGCTGTTCCATTTCTGACTGAGTGACGTCTTCATGTCTAGCACCACGGGGTATTCCACGTCGTGCGCATTGTTCGCTCTTCTCGCTGTCCGTCAGTCAGGTTGTGACGTTGGTATCGCGCGAGACCGCCCGTTGTTTACTTTTTCGCGTCTGCACGAAACATCCGTTGCGAAAAAAATGGTTTTATCTATCCGAAATTCGCACCGTGGATTATTGAATTCGAAAATTCAGCCTAGCAAGGAGTTCCTCGTCGTAAAAAGACCAACATATGTTACATTGTCACGAATGTGTATATACGTGAAGGAATAAGATGAATTATATATGACGGCAGATATAATATGAAATTGCGATAATGTTGCCTGTTTATTTTTGTCAGTGTGAAGAAGGTTGTATATACCATTTCATATATGCAAATATATATGAATTTGTTGATACATTGTCATGTATGTGTATATATTTGTATGTATGAAGAAAGGTGAATTATATATGACGGCAGATATACGATACAATTGCGAAAACGGTACGTGTTTATTTTTATCAGTGTGAAGATTTTATATAACCCTTTTATATATGCAAACGTATATGCATTTTTAAGTTTTCGTGTTATATTGTGACGATTGAGTATATATGACGGCAGATATAGCATAAATATGAGAAAATGTTGCGTGTTTATTTTTATCATGGTGAAGATTGTATATACCCTTTTTTATTTTATATACAAACGTATATAAATTTGTTCTGAAATCATCACGTATATTTATGTATGAAGAAAAGTGAATTATATATGACGGCAGATATAATATAAGTATGCGAAAATGTTAAGTGTTTATTTTTACTTATTTTTACCTTTTTTATTTCAAACAAACGCAAATGAATTTGTTGTTACGTTATTAAATACGTGTATATATGAAGAAGAGTAAACTATATATGACGGCAGATATAACATAAAGTAAATATAATAATAAATAAAATAATTTTTTGCAAAAATGTTATGTGCTTATTTTTATCAGCATGAAAATTGCATATATTGTTTCATGAATAACTTTATATATGAAACATATATGTCGTCATGTATGTAACAGTTACATAAGAGAGAACCAACTGCAACTATCATATATATGAGAACATATAATAAAAAGAAGTATAGATTCATTGTGTGGGTATAGAATGATCTTTATTTTTGTTTGACGCGCGTTTTGGAAGTCTATGAAAACACGAGTGTTTTGAAACCGATCCTTTCTGGCCCTCTACTATATTACATTTGAATGGATATTTTGCTTTTCATATATATATATACATATACGTTTGAGAAGCACATCAGTCTGACAACAAAAATGAAGAGTTTTCTGTCATGCGTGAGAGAAAACTTGTAATATATTTGTCCCATTTTTTTTATTTCTGCTATTAAATTACATCCTCAAAGGATCTGGATAAAAATCTTTCATTTTTTTCAAATCAACGTTTTTTTTGCATTCTAAGAAAAACGATTTTGCATTAAAAGTAATATTGAAATTTCGGTTGCAAAAGTCAAGATATTTCGAAAATCCTATTTGGGGATTCAGAATGGTACTTTCAGAACGATGTTGTGAACTTTGGAGAAAACGTTTTTGCGATAATTTTGCAGGTTTTTGGAAAAGCTGTTTGCGGAGCAGGTTTTTTTTAAGATTAAAAAGTGAATGTTTGGTGAAGTGAGTTGGCGAAATCGAACATCCCAGGAGAGATTCTGTCCCAAGTTTGTGGGTTTTTCCTGATGTTCAGGAGCAACTCAAGCCTGAAGGGGAACAGCGTCGGAAAAGAAAAAAGAGGTAGATGATGAGTAAAAATGATGAGTAAAGAAAAAAAGCGAGATAAGAAAAAAATACTGGTCGACTGGGGGAGTTTGCGGTGTACAAATCCGAAAAAAGGAGAGATAAGGTAAATACTTGATCATTTTTGGAAGATTATCCAGCAGACTGAATCATCGAGACAAAGAGAGGTGACAATTTTGTCACTGAGCTGCAATAAAAAAATCCAACTATCAAACAAAAAATTAAAAAATTCAATTCCATCAACTTTTCGATTACGATCTTGTACAAATTATTCTCTTTTTTTTTTTCGATTTCAATTTTTTGAAGTTTGAACGACTGGGCGACGGGACAATAAGAAATTTTGGGAATTTTTCATTTTCAGTTTCTTTTTTATATATTAATAAAATTTAAATAACACGATGGAACTGAATTTGTTTATGAATTATTGAAATTGAAAAATGATAGTTGAAGTTTTTTCAATTTTTAATTTGGTAAAAAAATTGGAAATTTAGTAAAAATGTACAAATATAATATTTTGAGAACGACTTTTCATTCAGTTCTTGTAAGAATTAAATTAATATTTTTCAAACCCCAAAAACAAACAAAAGTAAACATTTTTTACATGATGAAAAATTGAAAAATTAGATTATAAATTTACAACCGTTTAAAATGTACTACTGCAGTCAAACTAAATTTCGTCGAGCAAACTGAATTTATTTACGAATCATAAAAATTGAAAAATGATAATTGAATTTTTTTGAATTTTGTATTTGGTAAAAGAAGTTTTACAGAATATAGCAAAAATATATACATACACGATTTTCAAAACGGTTTTTCATTTATTACTACAAACAAACTAAACGTCATCAACCAAGCCGAATTTTACTTTTTCGGAGCAATCAATTAAAAAATTTTAAATCACCCCTCCTTTTCAAATTTAAACCACCAAAAATTTTCAAAATCCAAAACCGCGCCATAAATTTAAAATCGCATACTTTGCAAACCAGCATCCAGTCAAACCAAAACTAAAACTCAAAAAATTTGATTTTCTTCAAAACCCCATTGACACAAATTCACCAACTGTTCAATTTCGATCATTTGTTTACCAACATGAAAACTCACCTTGGAGAAACCGTCGCCCGCGTTAGCTTAGCAAAGTCAGCAGAAGTAAATCACAATCGGCATCTCAGGTCCAACTCGTGACAAAATCGTGAAAACTCGCACACGCAGCCAGCGCACTTTCGGCACACCAATTCTACCCAGTTTGTCGTGTCCGGTACACATGAACCCGGAAAAAACTATACTTCCAAGCCCCGAGAGCGCAGTGCTGATGACGGAATTATCGCGACTCACTGATCCCAGGCACAAAACAGCCGAACGCGTCCTCTCTCCGCTGCGATCTCTCGGAGTGCTCTCGAATGTTTCCTGGTAGCGCCGCTGCGAGCGCTGCGCTCAGTTTCGCGAGGACCTCCCACCCTTTGCGTCGCGCTTGGCGTCTCTCTCGTGGCCGCGGCGGTTCAGATAATTCGTCTCGCTCGCGAGAGTCAAAATAAAAGGGAGGGGCAGGGCACGGGCGGCTGCAGCGGCCCCGCTTCACCGTCGAGCGCAGCCTCCGCTGGACCAAAATGGCCGATCGCGAAGACGCCCATTGGTCGAGCGACCGATACGCCCCTCCCCCTCGGCGAGTTTTTCGCCGCGCTCCCCTGCCGACGGGTTGGCACACACAGGCGCTTTTTTTTTCACGTGAGATTGTGTTTGTGGATGACGGGCTCGCAGACGGCTGTATCGCCAAATGTTTTCGCGCATTGATATAGATGGGTGAGGCGCTCTGCAAACTCGCCTCTGCGTTTTCGCGTCTCCCAATCGACGTCATCCCGTTGCACGCAAAATTACACACATTTTTCGAGGTTAATTACGGGGCGATGCAGTTTCGTCAAGGTTGCATATCACAAATGGCTCTCGGGTTCGAAAATGTAATATTGATTGCCAACGCGTTTTGAAATTTGCAAAATCATGATGAAATGTTTTGTTTTGTTTGAAGGATTTTTTTTTGTTTGGTATAGATGAAAACCGAACTCTTTTGAGACAAAATGTGATGAGTTGATTATATGAAAACGGGACAAAGTCATGGGGTCATACAACAATTGGTTTTTCGGTAAACAAAATGGCGGGTCAACTTTTCAATGTGAATTTAATAAAAGTATTTGGTGGATTTGTAGATTTGGCTTTGATACAAACAATTTTTTAAATTGGCTCTCTGACCTCGGGTTGGTTTTTGTTTATTTATTTCTTACAGAGAGAAAATCTTTCTTTTGTGTACTTGAAATTGAACACAATTCAATTAAATAACAGATGCACATAATATTGCATATATAATATATGAAATTTAAAATTATCAAGGTGATTTTGACCCGAAATTTAAGAATTTGAAAATAAACCAATCCCATTTATATAATATATATTAATATACTATATTTATATAATATAACTTATACAATACATATTTTAAGTAATTGTAATAATATAATTGAATATAATTGTAATTACAAGTTCATGTAAATTTGAAAAAAAAACATTGTGCAATGCGCGAAAATCCAATATATATAAATTCTATACAAATCAAAAACACATTTTATTTATTTATATATTCATAAATATGTATGTTTATATTAAATGCGCCATATTGCATATATATCGACATATATATATATGTCTGCAAAATTTCTGCTTGGGAATGTTTTTCAAAGCGATAAATTGTCACGTTACGAAAACACTTATTCTGATACAATACTATTTTCCGTACGCGATGCATCTTTGTAGAGCCAATTCTGATTTTTAATACAGTATCCTTCTCCGTCTTCCTTATTGCAAATCCTAGTGATTAATTAACGAAACAAAAGTGTCACAATACAAATAAGAATCATCTTCTACACCAGCGAAGGTAAGTTGTTACACAATGAATAATTGTAATAATGAATTTGAATTCATTTTGTATAATTCAGTCTCGAAAAAGGATTTGTGTGTATAAACATGATCGATCTTGTTATTATAATCCCGGTACAGAGAAGTTGCTTATTATGTTGTATCAGATACAGTTGTTCATTTTGCATTGTTTACAATACAGTTCAAAATTCCAAACAAATTTCAAATTGACTCGGAAAGAATTCGAATTTTTCCGTCGGCGTATATTTACAAATATGTTGTATTTACTATAACTATATATTATATATATTTGTGTGATTAGAATATGGAACCTTTGTCTCGCCTCGTATTGACTTTTGTAAACAAAAAAGAAAGGTAAAAATATAACAACGAAGACTTACAAAAGTGTGTTTTAAAGCGTTAAATTAAATATCGATTTGAATATGCATCGCGTTTATAAATGTGTCATTCGTGGAACGTGCCCGTGTTAGCCGAATACTTTATTCTTCTCTCGAACTTGTCATCGAATCTATACAGACCCATGTATATCTTCATAATAGAATCACGAGTGACAGCTTTGGAGGTATTTCTTGTTTGTTTCGCTATAATGTTACCGCTGCTTCGCTGCTAAATGAAAAGAGTTAAGTTCTTTTTGATACATTTTTCCGATTGCTGAATGGACATTTCCGGTCAAAATTCAAAGATCCCCATCGGTTCTGGAAAATGTGTTGCGCCGAAAACGAAGTCCCTAAAAAAAAGAAAGAACAAAACATTCACTGACCGTTGAAAACCTCTGAAAAATTAATTGAAACGGAACTGTATATTGAAACTGGCGAAACAATTGTAACAAACGATTATAGTATGAACTACAGTACAAAATATATTATTACATATGAAAATATAACGCGAGGTAAATAAACAAAGAAATGGGAAATGATAAAAATTTTATGATAATTCAATTTCGGTAATGCCGCGATTATGATAATGTTTCGTCGGTGATTATGATAAGTCAGATGTTAATGAGAAGAAGAAAAAAAAGAAGCGAGGAGAAGCAGCTACCGGTATACATAGTGTATAAATACCATTTTTATTATTCCCCATACGGTGTGTGTTCAAATATGAAACGCGCGCTGTGACCATTAGCCAGCGAAATTGACATTCGGAATATAAATATCGAAACATCTGTGTGTACGCACACATCAAAAAACATCGGCATGACGAAAGCTAATCCGACTGTTGAATGTTTGACAGAACAATTTTCACGTTAGTGAAGATTATTATGCACCTTTATAAGGCCGTGGACCTCTCGCATTGTTGCCAATAAGCCATATCCCACAACACGCCATTGTGTGTTCTCGAGCCTCATACACCTTTTGATATATCCCAATATAAAAGTACGCTTCGTACAAAAACTAGACAATTTCAGTTCCAACTGTTTTAATAAACAAAAAATATTGTCCAAAAGAATATTAAGAAACAACAACCGTCTGGAGAAATTCTTGGGACCTGGAATAAGCAAAAGAAAAAAGTTGATCAAAATGTATGAATAAAATATAAGCGTTGTGTGTGGTAGTTTTTAAAACATATACATAATGAACACAAACATATCAGAAATATATATGATTAGTGTCATTTGACACCTTGTCAGAAAGGAGGTGTCAAAGACGCGTCAACTCCTGAAATAATATCAGCTAGCTCTCTCAGTCGCTGGGTATATAGGCATAACAGAATTGAGAGACGTTGCAGATGAAAAAGTGGCCTGATGCTTTTGCTTGTATCCTACATTTGACACCTTTCAGAACCCAATCACATAAAACGACCGGGAGGAATGTTGCCTCAGAACATGCCTTTTTATTTCAAAAACACATTTCCCTCGTGACTCCGGTGTTTGACTCACTCAAATATCCCATCTGCGATAGCATCTTTTGGACCATCCAGCATACGAAAAGGCGACTCGCTCGATACTCCGAAGATTACGTCAATCATTCCAAAATACCTCCCATCTTTCCAAACGTCATTTTTGCATGAACAAATTATCATCAACAACTTTGCTCTGCTTTCAGTTTTACCTGAAATTCCAACCCTGGATATTATATTTTTGCAGAAAAAAATTACTTGAGGTGGAACGAGCAATTTATGAAAAACCACAGAATTGGACAATATTTTGGAAAAAGTTAATTTAAGTTTAGTTAAGTGTTCATGTAAAATTTGGGTATATAGGTTACAGGATGAATGAAGGAGAAAAAAAAATTTTTTAAATGAGCATTTTTAACAAAAATGCATGTTATATTGATATACGTTTGAGACGACAGAATCAAATGAAAAACTAATGTAAATGTAAAGAAAACCTAAAAGCAATAGTTGCCGGACAAATGAAACAAATAAATTGATCCAAAGTTACAAAAAATGCTCGTTTCATTGTTTCAGGATCGTATCGCAAAAATCGTACATTTCAAAAAAGTAATAAAATCTGTCAAAAATTAATTGAAATTGCTAACCAAGCTACAATATTTGATTGTGTCATGTTATCAAATTGTTATAACAAAAATTAAGCCCATTTCGATAAAGTGCCCCACATACCCCCATCAAATACGGCCCGTCTCGCTCGTTCCACCTTAATGAGGTTAAACCAAATTACATCCTGAATGGACAAAAAAAAATAGGACGAAAATACAGAATCATATTTAACATAAGTGATCAAATAAAATATTTATTTTTACATTTCTGTAAACAGTTTTTTTGTCTGTTTATTTTTACCTGCTATTGCATCTTAGTCTGACATTTTTCGAATTTGTTCTGCTGAATTTTTCATTGAGTTTCCTGGTTTTTCAGTTATTCGCATTGTTTATTTATAAGATATGAGGGTGAATCGAAGGTGTTTCATTTTGTCCTGCAAAATTTCATGTTTCATGATAAAGAAGAAGAGTGGTTTGTTTGCGAGCACTGTTTTCAGAGCGTCCAGATGGCGCCACCTTCTGAGCATCGTTGTTCTCCTCTCTCGACACCAGCGCCACCTAATAAACAAAGAGACTTTTCTCCCAAGGCAATTTTTTCTTCTGAAATCAAAGTTGATTGACATCTCAATTGCGACAATTGTACCCACATGAAAGACTGATAACAACCATCGTTATAAAATACTGTTTTGAAGGCAAATTATCGCCTGTTAAAAAGGTACATAACCTCTTTCAATGTTGTTACTTTCTAATCTGTCTTTTTGTTCACTTTTGAATAAAAAATTTTCGTTCTTATCTCTTAACTTGTTGATCAATAAGAACAAAAAAAGATTTAGAAATTTAAATAAAACAAAAATAATTTGGTTTACAGATTGATGGGATTTTCAACGTTTGTGAAATACGTTGTAACGGGGATCCCAATTGGGATAACTTTTATCGACACCGTCGGGACGATTGCTCGAGTGGAAGGTGTGTCGATGCAACCAGTTTTGAACCCCAATGTACGCAACTGTGATTACGTGTTCATGAGCTCGTGGGCTGTTAAAAATTATGACATCCATCGGGGCGACATTGTTGCCTTCGTCTCGCCAAAACGACCCGATGAAACACTGATCAAAAGGGTTATTGGACTTGAGGGAGATTTCATCCCGACATTGGGTTACACACATAAAATATTGGAGGTGAATTGTTTGTCGTAATTTGTATTGTTTATTCAAATCTTGTGACTGACATTGACAGAAACAAAGGTCATGTGTTCAGAAATCTAACTGCTTTTATATCGTTTCTTAAATTAGCTTTGTTATTACGTCATTTAGTTTTTGAATAATGAAAATGATTTATTATTGTAATTAGATTGTTTTTATTTGTTATGATTTTTTGTCAATGGCAATAGTAAATGGATTTTTAAATAGTTGAAAAACACAAACGTCAACGAAAATCAATCAGAAATGTTTATTAATATTTATAATATAAATACAAATTTCTGTATAAATAAATATAATACAAATGAATATAATATAAATAAATTAACATATTATTTATTTATTGATTATTATTTTTTAAGGTTCCTGACGGTCACTGTTGGGTAGAGGGAGACAACACAACGAATTCAAGAGACTCCAACTCGTTTGGTCCAGTGTCATTAGGTTTGATACGAGCCAAGGCGACGTGCATAGTTTGGCCACCGAGTCGTTGGCAGTTTTTAGAAACTTTTATCCCTCATAATAGGACTCCAATAAACATCCACCGAGTACAGGTCTAATAGAAAATTAAAAATGAGGGCTGTCTGTTTTGTCAAAAGACTGGAGTGGGACGTTCCAGGCACTGTTTGTCGACACGCAATTGCAATAGGTGATGTTGACAATGACATGGAAAACGAACTGGTTATTGGAAATACGAACGGTGAACTGTTCATCTTCAAAGTAAGTTTTTAATAACTTACTTCATCTGGATATAAAATGGTTTCATTTTTTCTTATCAATATTTTCATTTTTTTAGGGAGAAGAATTGTGGCAAAAGATAACCAACTTGGGATTCATCACCTGCGTGGCTATAGGAGATATTTTTAATTATGGCCGAAATGCCTTGGTTATTATCGGTGGTGATGGTTGGGTCAATATTTATTATAGTCCCAAACCAGTCAATCCTAGTCGGAGCAGCTTTTCCGGTAGCAAAAAGTCAGGTGAATGAAAATCAATGCTTTCTGACGTTTATGATATATAAATTCTGGCGTTTTTGATGTAGAACATTATGTCATTTTTGGTATAGAGATAAAAGGGAATTTTCTATTTTTATAAACACGATTGGTGGTTGATTAACGATCAGAAATTGACATTTCATTTTAGGACAATTGAGTTTGGATTCGAACATTCTTTCGAGTTCGTTTTCGGCGTCGACTCACACCAGCAATGTTGTCAATCCTCAGCACAATCAGCACGACGAATTTTGCGGTGAGTCATGCAGGAAAATCGAGTGCGTTTACGTGCAGCGAATTCCACCGAACACCAAAGTTGTCCTCGTTGCTGACGTCGATCAAGATGGAGCTAATGAAATGATTATCGGACTGACTGACCGAGTTGTCAGATCCTACAGATGGTCCAGCAACGTGGACTTGGAAACTGGCAGACTCGTTGGACTGAACAAGTGGGAATGTGCCAATCAAATTGGTACCATCACGTTGCAAGTGAGAATGAAACACTATTGTGTTTTTGAATTGTAAATTTCACGTTTCAAGATTGTAATATTCATTAAAAAATGGGAACAAAACTTTTTTTCAGCATTCTGCTAATGGCACCCCAACACTTTTGGTGGCACAACCTGGTGGTACTCTGATGAAAATAAAGTGCAATCCAGACGACTGTTTTGGCGACGGGGCATCGGACAATAGCGAAGTTGCTTCGAGTTATGTCGATTATCAAACGCTCCAAAATGCTCAGATGCGAAATCCAAACATTTCGACTGAAGTCATAGGAGATTTGCAATTGAAAACAGTTGACGAAGCAGATAAATTTGACGACGGTATAACATACGTCCTTAAAAAGATTTAGAAAAAAATTCATGGTTTAAAGAATAAGAAAACGAGAAATGTAGAGAGAGTGTATGAAGTTTTTATTTATCTTTTACAGAGATTCCGGATTTTGTTATGCCAGAGACAGGAGAGAAGGAGGAGTATTTAAGAAGTGAGGTAGAAGCAGTTGATCAAGTGGATGGTAATTTATTGATGAGAGGTAACGTCATTCTCGGAGAGGCGGAAACAAGAGTGAAAAACAAATTTGTTCTTGGTGACATCAATGATTTTGTCGATCCACAAAACAATGTGAACATTGATCGTGTGAAATTTGAATCAAGTTTGGACTCAAGAAAAGATTCCATAGCAGAATCGTCAGAGAATGGCTCTGAGAATTTAAAAAGTTCGGCTATCAAACCGTATGCCTTGGCCACTTTAGATGGCACCATCATACTTATGAAGGAAGATAATATTTCTTGGTAAACATTTAATTTATTAAATACTTAATATTTGTCATAAATATTTGTTTATATTTATCGAATATTAATTTTAGGACGTTAATTATATTATTACTCTTTTTTATTATATTTTAATATGAAATTACGAATTGTGAAATTTACAGGGCAATGCAAGTAGACCATCATTTGTTTGCCCTGTGTCGACTGGATGTGACCGGAGATGGAGCAGATGAAATCATAGCCTGTGCATGGGACGGTCAAACTTACATCTTAGACCAGAATAGAAACTGTGTTCGATTTCAGTTCGAGGAACCAGTTATGGTTTTTTGCACTGGTTTATAACAATGCCACTCAATCCACAGTTGTGCCATGTTTCATTTACAAAACGTTCAATAACAAAGTAAGAATTTTAAAAACGCACAATCGAAAAAGGAATGAGTAAATTAGACAAATTAATTTCATGGTGTGATTCAATTATAAGTAGGAAATGAAAAAATTAATGTCAATTTATTCCTTTTAGGTATTTTTATATTATGACATCAGTCTGAGTAGTATGACTTTGAAGTCACTAAATCCAGAGAATCTTTTGGAGACTAACGAAAAGGAAATTCTGTACAAACTCATTAACAACTCCAACGAAAAAGATAAAGACAAAAAGTTACGTGAACTCACACGTTGGCTTCTGTATACTAGGGCGAGACAGAGGTTGGCAATTAATAAATGAAATACGTTATTCTTGATCGACCGAGTTTTAATTGCCTTGTAGAACGATTAGCATTAGCAAGTGATATTTTTTTCTACAGTACGTTTAATCATTTTTATTGTCCAGATATTTATATTATATACATATATCATTTTGTCCAATTTCTAAATCAAATATCTCAGCTTGGAAAGTCAATTTTTCCAAAATTTACTATAAGGCACGTTCGTATTAATAAATTTAATATTAAAAATTACAAAAACATCTGACTATTTTACGAAATTGCATGTCCCACTTAAACTCTAATTTGAATGATGATTTTTTCCTGCGCATATTTTTAGCGCCATCTATCAGATCTCAGTACGAACTAAAATCTCAAAGATTTTGATTTCCAATCATGATTTGTTTTTTTTCTCACTCTCATTGGTAAAATCACTTTACCAACACGTCAAACTGACAAACTTAACCTAAAAATGTGTTTGTAAATAAACCAACTGTCAAAGGGTGTTTTTTAAAATAATTTTTATTGTAACTGATATTTTTATAAAGATTTCTTTGAACCTCGCTTTTTTTTAACGATGAACAAAACTGTTTTAACGGAGTCAACGAACAATGACAAGGTCGAGTCGATTTACGCCTTGGAGGTTGCCTTCCAAACGATGAAAGAACGATGTCAAAAGTTACAAAATCGTTTGGCGACGGTGGAAAAGGAGAATTCGGCTCTGAGGTTGAAGAGTTACAACCACATCTCTGTCCCTTCGACTGACAAATCTGCGGAACAGGAAACTATAGTAAAATTACAAGTTAGAACCTAATCAAATTTCTCATTCATTCATTCATAATTTAATCAACCTCATTTCATTCTTTTCGTTTTATTTTTTTAATAACTGTTAGTTATTCAGGTTTGAGAAAATTTAATGAGATGGATTTTTTTTCAATTCAGGGAAAAATTGATGAGCTGGTGAAGCAAAAATCACAGCTGTCACATCAACTCATAATGGTAGCTGCTGAGAATAGACAACTTTGGAACAGGCTGACGCAGCTAACACAGGGTAATAAAAATATTGCAACACTAGGAAATAAAGAGCAAAGTTTGGAGGAAATATCTCTGAAACTGAAAAACAGTATATTTAATGAGAAAAGTGAACTGGAGCAGCAGTACGCTGAGGTAAAAATTTTAAATTCATACTAATAGAATGTAATTATTTAAATTAGTTTTACTCCTTCGTACAATATCGGAATATTAAATCACTTTTTTCTTTGTTACACAGATGATCGAACTGCAAAATTCACCCCCTTCTAACACACTTTTTGGTTTCACTTACCCAGAAAATAATTTGGACTCTTTAAGTCACTCGAAACATTACGAGTCGAGACTTGCGAGGTCCCAGGAGGCTTTATATCTTCAGCATGAAAAACTGAAGAAGATACTCAAGTGTTTTGAACGATTAAAAAAAGGTGGCTTTCGAAAACAATTTGTTTGTTAGTTAAATTGTATTTTTAATGAGTAATTTATTTTAATGATAATTGTATTTCTGTTAGGTAAAAGTTGCAGCCGGTGTATGAAGAATCGTTCCACCAAAGTGTGCCAGGTGGGAACACAGGCAATGATGAAGGAAGTTCTGCGAGACAATCATTTCACACAAACGAGTTTGTCACATTTTCAACCGGACGAGCCAGGATTATCCAAGGACGAAGATAGTGAGTCGAGTATATGTCCCTTATGCGGCGACCATTTCGACCAAATACCTTTTGTCAAATTTAACGAACATGTTTTGAGCCATTTTGCTGGCGAATGATGTTCGAAGTGGTGTTTATAGATCTAATTTATTGTATAGAAATTATACGGACTAATTTAAAATTGAATATATTTTATCGATTGACGAGGACCGGAACTGTTTTATGAGAATAAAAGTGATGAGAATAACGAGACGAGACTCTTAATGCATACGTCACTTGTATTTCATGTAATTGCATACAATATCAATAATATTACATTTTTTGTTATCATATAAAAAACATGAATGGCCGTAAATAATTTGATTTGATAGGTACAATTGTTCTGAATGGTTATTAAATGACACCGTACGATTCATAAGTCAAAAAACCTTTCCGTGCAAAACGCAATAATTGTTTATCTCACATCCTTTCGTTCGATGAAATATGTCCCACGTCATTGTGAACGCTAAAAATAAGCGCCATTGCACATATTTACAATACTTGTTTTTATTTTTGTGTAAACATTTTTTCATGGTACTACATGAAGTTACGCAACTTGTTACAATTCCTGCCAAAACACAACAACTTATTACAACTTTTTTGGCAGCACGAAAAGAATTAAAGGAAAGAAAAACAAAAAAAAAAATAAAAAATTTAAAACATGTCGCTCGCAAAGATTGTTTTTCTCTCAAAGACACATTCTGGCGGTGATGTACTTGATTAAAGTACTCCTTTTATGAAACTGCTGGTCTCTTCAAAGGAATGACTGCTTCAACTGAAAATTTAAAAATCAGACAATTGTATTGCGATCTTCCTTAAGTGCGACCAGGATGAAGTCATGATTTTATAAAAAAAAACAAACATTACAACTCTAAATTTTACATTTTTTTTACTTTTGATTATCAAAGACATGAACAAAGTTTTAGAACTTACAGAAATTAATGTACTTAATATAATATAAAATTGATAAATTTGAGAATGACTTCTCTTCTGGTCTTGACTCTTGATTTTTGTAACATTTTGAAGTAATAATTTACTTTGCCGTTGGTCGTCGAGAAGGTTCAGATGCTGTGGGAGGTGGCGGAGGGCCTCTGCGCGCGAGTTCCTCCAAATAACCCATGAGAAGGCGGGTTCGTTCTCCCGCTGCAGCTTCCAAGACCAAAAACCGTTTATCCTTGCGTAAAATTTCTTCGATCTCTGTAAGACAGGCCTTGTTGTCCTGAACTTTCTTATAAGTTTTATCAGTGATCAACTTAGTCTCTTGCAGAAGTTCCCTGAAGTCGGCCTTCGCAGCCACCAATTTATCCTTGATGTATTCCTTAAATTCTTTCTCACATTTCTGTTAACAACAAAAATAGTCATCTTCATTAGTCATCGAATTAAATTTCCACCTTGTTAATTCTGGTTTATTATGTAGTTATTTCTTATTTGTTTAATGTAAAAAAAATGTTTACCCGGTCGCTGGACGAAAACTTGACATATCTCGGATCATCCTTTAGCAACTTTTTCACGTCCTTCCAAGACGCTGTGAGATCTGCAGAGGCACCAACTTCGTCAAGAAGTTCGCGAAATTTGTCGCGTTTCTTACGGCCCAACTGTTCAATGTGCTCGTTGAACAGTCGCTCTTTTTCTTCCCGGTCGAGACTGTCCACCAGTTCCCATCTGTGATCTTTTCTTAGCTGCCTCTTAGCCTCTCTCCAGGCAAGATCACTGTTTCTCACCTGAAAGAACCAAATACAATTCACCATTAACATCAATCACACATTATTTCAACAAAAATTGTTTGTATTCAATCAATTTACCAAGTCTGCCAACAGTGCACTAAAATGTTGAACAGCTTCAGTATGTCTGTGGTGCTGCCTCTCCTTATCCCTGTCCCTTAGGTGTGTAGCCAAAGTTCTCTGAACTTCTCGTTCTCTCTCTCGGATGCTCACCTCTGCTCTTCTTTCACGCTCGCGTTTCTGCTTCTCTCTGTCTTCCTCAGAGTCTGAATGTTCCTCCATCTCCACTTCTTCTTTCTAAAATCCCAAACAATTATTAGGATCAATCAGTAATTACAAAAAATTTGATTTCAATTTTACATGCTCAAACTTACACTATTGTCATTATTCTTCTTCTCAGACTTCTCATCGTCGTCAATCTCTCCGACCTCCTTTTCAGTCGCATGTTTATCCTTGGACCCAGATCGTGAGACTGACTCGCTCCTCCGCGACTTTTTCTCCTTCGACGACGACTCCTTGTCGCTCTTATCCTTGGACGACTTTTCTTTGTGTTTGTCTTCCTTCCTGTCCTTGTCCTTTTTGTCCGACTTGTGGTGGTCCTTGTGACGGTGATCCTTGTCTCGTTCCTTTTCCTTTTTTGCGTTCGTCCTTAAGCATGCGAATGTAATCCCGGAACCAGTCCTCCCTCGCTGTCGCAGACTCAACCAGCCGGTATCGCCAGTCGCCTTCCAGCTTCTTCTTGCAGTCGGACCAGTGCGAGTGCCTGTCGATCTCCTTGTTCTCCCTCAGCATCGCTATGAAATCCTTTTTCACCTGAAATTGCAATGTTTCTGATTAATCCCCAACGTCTCAAAACATCTCGGTTGATTTTCAACTTTCAGCAAAACTCGGTCGACAAAAATCATTGGAGGCAGGGATTTGTTTTTCTTTTTGCTTTGTTTTTTTCATTTCAAAAAACCCCTTCTCCCCACTCTTTTGTTCTTATTCATTGACTTTTCGTTTTGTCTCATTGTCGTTGAAAATTTGCATTGCAAAGTAAAACAGCTGGAAATAAGAAACACAATTACACGGTGGCAAACTGTGAAAAAAAGGTCTTGCATTAAAGATCAAAAAACCGAATCCTTGTTGGTTGCTATTACTATTTCCACAACGATTCGGGTTTGTCTCTTTTTTCTTTCGATTTTCTTTTCGTTCTATTTGCTGTGTAATAAATCAAGTGTACTGCCCGGTCCTCAGCTGAAAAAGAAAGATTATTTCATTTCAATTCTATCAACCACTTTAAATCTCTTCGATCGGTCCAGATTTCTTCGTCTCAATCATTTCTTTTTTTGCTCTTTTTAACATTTCCAGTTTTATTTTTTGAAGTTTCTCTACTTTTCGTTTTCGTCAATCAAATTTAAAGTGGTTCAAGTGGAATTAAAAAACTTAAACTAATCAAAGTTTCAAATTAATGGGCATTTGTATTTCGATATTGTAAAATATGGTCAAACTCGGATATTTGGCACATGTATACATCTAAACATCAAATTACTTGGTTGTTCTATTATTTTATTTTAGTTTAATTGGATTCCCAAAACCTGCAGGAATCAAAGCACAAGTAACGTGACTTATTTTATTGTCTAGAGAACTGTGTACTTTTCAAGCACATCGAGTTGTTTTATGTCTGTGTTACAAAACTAAGTACGAATTTTTGAACGATGTGAGAAAAAAAACAGTTTGAATTAAAAAAAAGCGATTCGAGAAACAAACAAAATGAATCGCGATAAATCTGGTGTTTACCAATTTTTCAATTTCTCGACCTAATGAACTAACCAGGCGTGGAAAAAAAAGGTTCACAAACCTTGTGTCTCGCGGACGAATCAAAAAATGATAATCGCAAAAAAGGATTTCTTCTTTTTATTTTTAGCAAATTTAGTTTTGTTTTTTTTTCTTTTTTTGGACTGTGTGTTTAAACATTTTTCTGGGGGGGAAAGTGAGAGTTGCTTGTCAAGTAACGAGGAGATTACGATTAATATACAAATACCGAGTTCGTTCATTCTCATGACTCTGCTTTGGAGTAAAGAATGCGGCGCGCGAGGGTGTGTGCCAACTGTGCCACCAACTGTGTGTAGGTGGGGATGGTTGATGACATCATCCAATCCACCAAGAAGTTTCAGAACCAAGCCACTCCACATACGGAACCTGTCCTGTCTGCCTCCTGACTGAAGTGGAGAGAGTTCAGAACACATAAGTACACACAAGGAACCGTCAAGCTATCAAATGTTTTTTTTTTTTGCATTTTCAATTTTTTGCTTCTTCATTTGCAATTTTTTCCATTTGAACTATTTTCTTAACACAAAATTTTGCTTTACTTTCCATTCTTGCTTTTGAAAACTATAAATTAACAATTTTTTTCCTAAAAAAAATCTACTTCCCAAAATTTATATACTTTAAACTGACTCCTAAAAGACTGTTTCTTCAAAAGAGTTCCTCGTTTTGAAAAAAAAGAATTTTTTTTTTAAATTTAAGTTTTGATTTTACAGAACTTTTTCTTTTTAAACGATATATACAAGTGGAACGAAAGGATAACATACCTATAACAACCTGAAAGAAATGATTTATTATCGCTGAAATGTGAATTCATTATAGATCTGTTCTTTCTCTCTTATTATTTTTAGTTTCGTTCATTATAGAATTTGAAATCATTTGCGTATTTTAAGGCATGCATTAATAGATAGTTGTGCAAAGTTACTTGCTTCAACAAGTAAAAAACAAAAACGAATTTTCTTTCTGATGAAAGTAAGTTTTTGAAATCAGTATAATTTGAATGAGTCTAATTTTAGTTTGACAAATCAAATTAGTCTGGCAGTCAAAAGCTGGGTTTTGACTTTTGAAAAACGGCTGAAAAATAATTGGTTTCTCATGTTTCAATTAGAGCTGTAAAGAAAACGAGATTGCATTAACGACAACATTGCTAGACACATGCATACCTGTTCTCGCTTCGCTGTCTTTTCCTCTTTTTCGCGCTTGCGCACTTCTAGAAGAAATTCATTAAAAAGACTCTCTCGTTCGCGCGTCTTTTCAACGTTTCTAAAACGCTCATCCTTGCCATGTTTCTGAGCGAAATCGTTAAAAGATGATCTGCAAAAACAAAGAAATAAAAACAGAACATTAATCAACTGTTCAATCTTTCAATTTTTAAATTTCAAAACTTGAAACAAAAATTAACAAAAGTTACGTACTTTCCATGAAGCCCTGCCTCCTCGAGAAGCTTCTGAAATTGATCCTTCCGTTCCTTCATCTTGTTTCTCTTCTCACGACGCTCTTCCTCCGCTCGCTCTTTAACGTACTTCTCAAATACTTGTTTACGCTCTTTACTTGTAAGTAACAAGTAACGAGGATCGAATACTATTTTATGCAACTCTTTCTCCCAAGTGCTAAATGCAGAAACCTAGAACGAAACAAGATCAAATTAATTAAAGTTTCAAACAGTTGTTCAAGTACGAAATTCATGAACAAGTTTGTTTCTAACGTACATCTTTCTCAGCCAGCATATCTTTGAACGATTTAATTCGCGTTTCAAGTGGAACAACTGCTCTTTCTCTTGCAGCTCTCACTTCTGCCTCGATCGCAGCTTCCTTCCCAATGTCAATCGTCTTTTTGGTTTCCTTCTCTTCTTCCTCCTTCACTGGCGGTGCTAAAATAAAAACAATCATTATAATTTTATATTGGTTCTCAAAAAGTATAATATTTTACTGATGTAAAAAGAGATAAGTACCTTTGTTATTATCCTCCATCTTAGGTTTTTTCGACGGAGTGGGTCGTTCCTCGTCGCTGCTGTCGCTCGTATCAGACGACCGAGCATTCTTTGTTGTTACCAAGCTGTCAGGAGGATTTGCAATCATCTTGTCTACATCCTGGCGTCCAATCAGGTCCTCCGGTTTTTCCCACACGGAAATTCTCGACGAAGGGTTGTAGAAAAATACTCGTCCATCTCCTGTCCATACAACACACCTGAAAACACATTTTTATTATTTTACTAACTGTTTAATTTTAAATACCCTCGTTAATTTTTTTAAATTCAAAATTCAACTCTTCGAAGTCACAACATCAGAAATTGTAAAAAGAAATTCGAAGTATTTCTAAACTTCTTCACTTGATTTTCAAGGTTCTAAATTTTTAAGTTAAAGAACAAACCAGGGAGTTCCAGGAACCGGCGTACTCGAGATTGGTCTAGACTTATCCTGAGGTTTCGCCGCTTCTTTGACACCAGTGTCTTCCTTTTTCACCTTGTTCTCATCTTTCGACGTGTCTTTGGCATCTTGACAATCCATCTTTTCTGACTTGACATCCATCATACTGTTATTGTTACTCGATGGAGTATTCCCACTCGGAGGTGCGTTCACAATAGTGTTTACTGTTACATTGCTTTCCTCCTGTTTGAGTTTCAACGCTGCTTTAGCATCTGCAAACAATTAATCAATCAATTAATCAACTAGTCAAATTTCATCGTCCCGTCCATCATTTGATTAGCTGTTAATCTAAACTATTGATCTGATTTGAAATAATTAACATACTCTCAAGATCTTTCATTGGTTGAGGTTTTTCCCAAACCGATTCGCCCGCTTTGCTATTATAATAATACAATCTGCCATCGGGAGCTCGGTGCTCTGACCACAACATCGCAGCTGCCACAATATCAGAGTCAATCTGAGAAAGAATTGCTGGATCTTCAGCGGGTGTCTGTGCTGCCATCATTCCATGAGACATCTGAGGCATTCCTACAAAATAAAAATACAAAGATTAAGTAACTCGTTCGTTTTCAATTTCTTCTGAAGGACATTTTTGAAATAGCCAAATCCTATTTAATAAATTACCCCAAGCTGCCTGAGGTGGACCATATCCTGCAAAAGGTTGGAACCCAGGAGGTGGCATACCAAACGGAGCTGCTCCGAACGGGGGAGCTCCCATGGGCCCACCGTACTGATGAGTTGGCATTCTGTGCTGCATTGGCATCATGTTTGGAGGCGGTTGTTGCATGATGTTTGAGTTGATCGTCGAAGTAGTGACGCCAGCCGGGGGACTAGTCACAGCCGCAGTTGTTCCTGAAATAATGAAATAACCCTCATTTATTTCACCATTTTTATATTCTTCACACCCATATTTTTTCTTCCACATTCTTTTTTTACAAAAAGAAAATATGTATCATTCTTTCATTACTACTTTAATATTTTCTTTATCTATCGAATCCTCACCATTGGTCTGACTTGGTTCGCAAGTGTTTGCGTTTTCCACCGAACTCTCATTGAGAATTGGTGGCGGTCCAGTACCAGGTGGCGCTGTGCTCATTTGGTTCATCGACTCTGTGTTCGTGATTGCAGCCTCACCGCTGCTAGGGGCAGCTGCAGCTCTCGTTTCATTGATGCCAGTTTGAGCTGGTGTTGTAACAGCCTGCGTTGCTGGAGCTGCTCCAGTCACAGCTTGTTGTTTCGACGCTCCATGCACTAACTGTTCCAACTGCAAATTTTTATTACAAATATAAATTAATCAATTTCAATGATTCAATATAATAATGATGATGATAAAAGTAAAGGTGAGAATGTACAGTATGAAAAAATTGTACAAATTCAATACCTGATCTTGAACCATAACTTTGACATTAGGCCCTTCAGGTTTGGTCCAAGTCGTCTCCCGAGATCTGATATTATAATAGTAAGACTTTCCATCTTGTGTTTTGGTCTCCACCCAAACTTCGCCATTTAGATCTAATCCTGGAATGTTTGTTTGCGAAGTTTGAACCTGGTTCTGTTGCCCTGGGATCTAAAGAAAGGAATTAAAACATCAATACAGAAACTAATCATACAATTTTATCTAATTTTATCAAATTTCTTGAAATATGTCATTTTTAAGGTGATTTCTTAGATATAGATAAAAATATATATATCTCATCATACAAATAACATGATTGGTTGGTCATTTTTTTTTTTTTTATAATAACTTTTTTATCGCTTTCATAAATAAATGTTGTTTGTTATTCAAAGAATTTAAAAATTAAAAATTCAACAAACAAATAGTAACAGTTCGATTATTGATAAAATTTATATTAATAATTCTCAAAGAACATTCAAAAGTATGTAAAAATGAAAATACAAATACAATTCCAGAAGCAATTTACGTAAAACTTGAAATTTACAAAGTTAATTAAGACG